>JAOTOM010003235.1:0-143130 GCA_034440615.1 Ashinkailepas kermadecensis
CTAAATGCTTCATAACTTTATATAGGGTGTACCTAGCAGTGGATTCAGCACCTTCCTTCGGGATGTGATACTGATGAGATTGTCTATGGTAGCACAATGGGTATGATGGGAGGAGTTTGTAATTGTTGAGTGTATTATGCAATAGCAAGTGATTCTCTTATTAAGTCTGAACGCTTTATGAATTTGTGTGGGGTGTGCCTAGCAGTGGATTCGGCACCTTCCTTCGGGATGTGATGCTGATGAGATTGTCTATGGTGGCACGATGGTATGATCGGAGGAGCTTGTGATTGTTGAGGGTGTTATGTGGTAGCAAGTGAGTGGTGCTAGATAGGCTGGGGTATATAGCTTCCTAGGAACTTGGGATAAGGGGTGAGAGTATGTACATTTCTAGTACCTTTTCTAGATAGGCTTAACCCAGATGGGCCCCTGTGGCTCTTATTAAGCCTTAATACTTTATGACTTTTATGAAGTGCCATCTCAACCACTACCCATCAAATCAAAATGTCTTGTGAAGCCCTGAATATATACCTCCACAACTGCTTCATAGACATAAATTTGTTGCTGACACCCATGGATGGGCACCACATTAACCTCTTATAAATATTCCTGGTGATGCCCTGGGGTCATTCAGTGCACTCAGCTGGAGGTGTCTATACGTTTGAGTGACATTACCAACAGCTGACTGGCAGTCAGCTGACAGTGACTCAGATACATTGTTGATATAAAGAAAGTGTGAGGGGTAATACTTGAAGATTACCCACTGGACACATACCCTCAATGCTCCCTTGTATCTGCCCCTGTACCAGAATCAATTGAAAGGGATACTGATGAACTGGAGCCACTGAGATGGTTCCATGATAGCTTCAAGCTGCCCTACAGTAAAACCTCTCACTTTCTAGTCATTCAACTTTTGGTATCCTCCAATCAAAGTGAGTCACCTACCTCACAGGGAGGTTTTGGGATGCCATAAAAACATTGCATCCATATCCAGTTGTTTATTTCAACAGCCTGATTCTGTACACACCACATTCTGTTACATTTTGAGTGCAAGCAATGTTACCATGGGAATTGCAGAAGATCCCGGTCAAAATTCCTTTCACACGATGCCCACTGGGGGGGGGTTCTGGCCCCCTAAGATCTCTGAAACTAGAAGCACACCATTTGGAGGAATTACAGCTGTAGTGAACTTTCTGCAGTATACATTTCGTGACCCTAGGTCATTGTCTTCAGGGTCAAATGAGGTCACGATTAGCCTCCACTCCACCCCAGCTGGCTTTTCCAGGGGGGGTCCCAAGTTGGTCTGAGGCTGTATGTATGTATGGTCGCTACATATGGTAGTACAGAGTGTGCATACTGTTGCTACTATCGGTAGTAGACCATAAGTATGCTCGGTATGACCAGCATGAAATAAATGTTTCAAAAAAAAAAAATGCATCTAACCTAACCTGGCCTAACCTCCCTTTGGAGGGAAAAATATGGTATAATATCCTAAAAATATCCTAGCCAAGTCTGTTTTTTTTAAATATCTTTTTTCCCACAAAAACCAAATGTTTCCAAACTAAAGAAACCTGACCTAGCCTAACCTAATCAACACTAAGCCTTTGTCTGCTTCATGGAGGTAAAGGTGTAGGAAAACTTATCTTGTTATTACCATGAAGCACAATAATACCTTTAAAAAAGCCAACATAACATTTTTGGTATATATTCTCCCACCTCCCCTTTTTGATATAATTGCCCTTACCAACTAAAAAGTATTCATTTGAACCATAAATGAGTGGTTACATTATCATAGTCATTTTAGGAAGCGTGTTCTTACAATTTTTTTTTATTGAAATGCCCTATCTGAATTAAAGTACAAGTATCTGAAATATTTGGTCACATTTCTCTCTTCCCTTAAAAGGAGCTTGATATTGCATGCAAATTCTGATGGTGGATACCAGTGTTGTATGACCACTAGGAGGTCAATCAAAATATTGTTGTTGCATGGCATTGATTCTTTTGGTTGGTGTTGTGCTCGTAATACCAAAGGTACATGAGCCTCCAGCCCCATCATCATGGATTAGGTTATAGATGTACTTTTTTAAGTTCATCACAGGTGTTCTGCAGAGCAGCTCCAGCATTGGGCTGGCTAATCGAAACCTACCTTCCAGCCAAACTGCAAATCATGGAAGACAGTTTATGAAAATATCCCAGATTGGGTTGGGTACCACACCCAGATATATTGATTTTTCAATAATGCAATAGAAATTTGAACGATTTTGTACTCCCTTATTCTTGTGCTGCACGTTTTGTGTAGATAGTTCCTGGGCGCCAAATGACCCTGTAGTCGGTGTGCCCTTAAATCCAAATAATCAATCAATCAATCCTAATCACAACACTGTTGTCACAAGAAACATGCAGCCAAGTTGCATGTGCATTCACTGTTGGTGTATTGTGAAAATTATATTGATATTTACCCTGCATTTTGAACTGAATTTTGCCCTTACATGGATTTACACTGTTAATTTTCTACTGGGAACCTGGGCAGAAAGGTATGGGAATCTGGATGAGATATAAGTGATGCAGAGTGGTCAGGTACCTGTGCAAATTGGAGTGTGATGAAGCAACAGTCAGCAGTGTGCAAATATATTGCATGCATCTCACTGTGGCTTGTTTGCATTCTTTTCCCATATTGTTTGGTAGCGTGCCGGATTTGTCACACTTTTATCTCATACACAGTAGTTCAACATGTCTGCTGAGAGGTTGCAACTCTTTTGCCTTGAATGGTCAATAGGAAGACCTGAAACAAACAAACGAGCACATCAATGATTTAGAGCAGTATTCACACCATGCATTCCTGAATATAAGTGGCATTCCAGAGGAAGCATGCGAGTCTTTATATAGGGTGTGCCTAGCAGTGGATTCAGCACCTTCCTTCGGGATGTGATACTGATGAGATTGTCTATGGTAGCACTGGGTATGATGGAAGGAGTTTGTAATTGTTGAGTGTGTTATGCAATAGCAAGTGAGTCTCTTATTAAGTCTAAACGCTTTATAACTTTATATAGGGTGTACCTAGCAGTGGATTCAGCACCTTCCTTCGGGATGTGATACTGATGAGATTGTCTATGGTAGCACAGTGGGAGTGTGTTATGCAATAGCAAGTGAATTGGTGCTAGATAGGCTGCGATATATAGCTTCCTAGGAACTTGAGATAAGGGATTGATTGGGGTGAGAGTATGTATATTTCTAGTTCATTCTCCAGATAGGCTTAACTCAGATGGGCCCCTGTGGCTCTTATTAAGCCTTAACACTTTATGACTTTATGGGTCTACAGGCAAGATTGTGATGGACGTGGCCAACACAATCACAGCCGCCGATGCATCATAGTTAGGCAGATGGTCTATCCCCAGGGCGATGTTGTGCCCATCGCCTGTTCTCCAGCAGACTAATGCGACGGGCGGAGCCGAAGGTTAAAGGGTGGCCGCTGCTGAGCAGTCCGTATTGTGGGTCCGAACGTGGTCACTTTTGATCAAATAGCTTATTGTTGTGGATGCAATTACATGCACACTGATTTCTGATAATCCAATATAGATGGAATCAAATCAAGTCAGGCATGTTTTTCTTCTCTCTCAGGTCCTGTATTTTGCGTAGTACAGGTGAATTTGTACCCCATGATCTCAAATTGTTACACAAATGTCTGTATTCTTTTTGTTGATGGAAGCATGTATTTAGCTGGTGCATGCGACTAATTCACATGGGAGCCAGTGGGATATAATGACATGCTGACAGTACATAAAAGCCATGTCTAGCTTTGCTTGCCACCTCCATGTATTTTGCAGAAGTTTTCTCTAATATATTGGAGATATGTTGAAGGTGCAAATCTTCAAGTATTCATGCAAGATTAATTCGGAGATATGTCCTCATTTGTAGGTAGTCTGGCATGCTGTAGAGATTCTTGGATTTGTGGATGCCCTGGTGAAGGACATTGCACATATTCTAAATATATAGTCTCAAGTGCATTATCAAAGTCCCAATTCTCAAGCCTGAATAGAGGTCTTCACCAATGATTTGATCTATTGGAGATGAAAATATGCAAATGCTCGCACATGATCATGCTAGAAATGATCTTCCCATGTTCCAGGTGCTCCAGCAATCAACTCTTGAACATGACGGCGACATTTGATCCAGATGATAAAAACAGGTAGTTTCCTTGCTCCTAAAGGAAGTAAATGCTCAGTATCATGTCTACTACATCCCACTCTTTAGTTATGTGGTTCCATGGTGACACATATGATGTATATGTGCAAGCGTAGTTGTGAGATCAATTACATTTGGAAGGGAAAATAATATATGCTACCAACACATGGCAAATGTTTGCAGACATTGCATTCACTTGCTACTACTGTGTTGCTAAGGTGTTCACAGTGTTATTGAAAGGCAAATGCATTCACATTGTACACTAATTACCCTGTCATAGTTTAGTATATTGGATTTTCCTTTTTATTGTCATCTGTGATAAATATACCCATGTTATTATGTACTAATAAAAGTGCTCCCATCTATGTGGTTGATACATTGCCTTTCATTACTATGTTTGGATAACTAATGGTTATTTATGTGTCTATTCTGTGGAGTGTTTTCAATCTGCCCGTGAAGGCTTGTGCAATGTGTGCTGCCCTACAAGTGATTTATTTGTATTTGGCTGCCTGTCAAATTTTCCAGATTCAATTTTCTACTCACACTATTCTGCTGTTCCATGTCCACATTGGCATGGTCCCCCGTCAGGACGGCCAGTAGCGCCAGCTGAGCCACTGGCGGTGCCCTGCTGTGTACATTGGCATGGTCCCCCGTCAGTGTGTCCAGTAGCGCCAGCTGAGCCACTGGCAGTGCCCTGCTGTGTACATTGGCATGGTCCCCCGTCAGTGTGTCCAGTAGCGCCAGCTGAGCCACTGGCAGTGCCCTGCTGTGTACATTGGCATAGTCCCCTGTCAGTGTGTCCAGTAGCGCCAGCTGAGCCACTGGCAGTGCTCTGCTGTGTACATTGGCATAGTCCCCTGTCAGTGTGTCCAGTAGCGCCAGCTGAGCCACTGGCAGTGCCCTGCTGTGTTTCAGCTGGTACTTCGGCCAGATGTCCCGACAGGATGCCAACGATCTCCTGCTGTCCGAGAGTGAGGGTGGCATCTTTCTGGTGCGGGACAGCACCAGCATCCAGGGTGATTATGTGCTCTGTGTCAGGGAGGACAGCAAGGTGTCGCACTACATCATCAACAAGATACAACAGGATGACCAAGTGAGTTGAATTGAGAACATTTGAGCAAGAAGAACATCGAGTATCACATGTTTGATGATGTGCTGACCTGTATCAAGGTGGGAATAATTGTTCCACCATATAATTTATGATTTTCTGAACTGTGTGCCTGTAATGTAATTTCGTCACTTGAATGCAAAGCATGACACTGGAAACCTTTGCTCATATTAAAGACATAAAAGATCAGTGCAACTATGAGCCACAAGGGCCCTTCTTGGTTGCACTTTGTACACTGAACCACTTGCCCACCAAATCTGTGAATCAACCCTACCTGGAATACAGAAAAACAAGCCCCCTATTCTTATAATGGTTGTCGGTGCGTTTTTAAAGATGTTCAGTGTGTTGCTACTGACAATTGTTTCTGGCAGCTGGTTCCAGTGTTCTACTACCCTGTTGGTGAAGAAAGACTGTCTTAACCTTGTCCTGCTGTGATTGACTTTAATTTTGAATTGATGACCTCTAATTGCATCATTCTTGTTAAATTCAAACATTTCCCTGAGATATCCCTGTTCCTGACCATGAACAAATTTAAAAACCTCGATGAGATCTCCTCTCAGCCTTCTATATCTAAGTGAAAACATATTCAATTTCTTCAATATTTCCTCATATGCCAGGTTGCCTATACCATTAACCATTTTTGTTGCCCTCTTTTGTACTCTCTCTAAAAGCCAACAATCTTTCTCATAACTAGGGGACCAAGCTTGGACACAGTATTCCAAATGTGGCCTGACATGCACAGTAAAGCTTCCTGATGACATCCTCACTTTTGTATGACACATTCCTCTGTATCGCCCCAAGCATTCTTAGTGCCTTCTTCCTGGCTTCTTTGGTCTGTTCTGATGCCCCCAATTTTGTGTTCAAAATAACACCTAAGTCCTTTTCCTGCTGAGTCACAGATAGTACTTGGCCATCCATCAAGTATGGCGCCTTCATATGCTGCCTACCTACATGCATGACTTTGCACTTATCAAAATTAAACTTCATTTGCCATTTTTCGGACCACCTCACAAGCTCGTCTAAGTCATTCTGCAGCAAAACCTGCTCATTGTGCCCTGTTATCGCCCTAAGGATCTTCAAATCATCCGCAAATTTCAAAACCTTACTGCTTAGGCCACATCCAATGCTATTCACAAATATAATGAACAACAGTGGCCCCAGTACCGACCCCTGAGGGACTCCACTAAGAACATTTTGCCATGATGACTTTGTACCATTTAGCATCACTCTCTGCTGTCTATCTGAAAGCCATAACTCAATCCATTTTAGGATGCTACCTGCAATGCCATGGACCTGAAGCTGCATCATTAACCGTTTATGGGGTACCTTGTCAAAAACCTCACTAAAGTCAAGAGGAAAGAGGAAAGCCATTTAATAATAACTTTGTGGACCTTGTTTGGCCGTTTTTCTGGAATATGGGCACATGTCACCGTCATTTCGCTTCAATATAGATGCACATGCTGATCATAACATCCATCAATGGTATTCGTCAGCACGTGAAGGTGTAAATACGTGCTTCAGGGGATTGCTATGAAATGGGCTAATCCTCATTATTTCGAACCTCGTGAATTTTGGTATGTGAAGAAGGAAGCGTCCTTACACATGGTGTATGGGACCTTATCCGGGGCGGTGGAGCTTTGATCCAGGATTTCTTAGCTAAATGTTCACCATGTTTAGAACATGGACTTGTAATTTTGGAGAATGCAAAGTAACTGACGCGGAACACCGTTTATGGTGTACAACATGGAAGGTGGATCACAGTAATAATGGCGCTAGTGTTTGTATTGCAGCTTCTTTACAGGACATTCCCACCTTAAGTGGGTGGTTTGGTTTCCAGAGATACTCGACCTTTCGCCAATAGCTTTCTGGGATGGTCATTTAGTTTGCAGTGCACAGAGCGTCGCATGCCCTGTGACTCCTATCGAGGTATGGTTCAGTCTGATCGGCGATATCGGAGGCGGGATTAGACGTCGAATGGAAACCCTGATTAGCTGAATGGAGCTTGTATCAAGAAATACTGAGCACTTCTGTCGTGGAGAAATAAACGCCGAGATTGGTCAGATTAGTCGTCCAAGTTGCACCAAGTCGTCTCCAGTGTCGCAATGTAGTTGCGCCTGATCTGCCTTCAAGTAATTACATCTGCCACAGTTACTTTGCAGTCGTGACTTGTGTTGCCACCCAGCATGCCATTGCTTTTGTGTCCGTGTTTTTTTTTGTATGCGATTCGAAGCAGAGGAAGAGGCTGCAGTGCCTTTTTCTCAGTCAGGAGACATTTTGAAGCCGGCCTCCCAGACGTCCGTGTCTAGCACAGTTGCCGCTGGGTGTCACATTTTGAAGCTGGCCTCCCAGACGTCCGTGTCCAGCACAGTTGCCGTTGGGTGTCAACAGCAGATGGACAGACGCCTGCTGTTGATTAACGACTCCAAATATTTGCGACGCACTCGGGTGCTTCGTCAAACGGCGTTGCTGCCCTGTCGCACCAAACGATCGCAAGGGTAAAAATTCAACACCACCAACGCGATTCGAACCCGTGATCTTATGATTGCGAGACAACCGACCGCCTGAATATTGACGCAATCCATACGGCACGCAGACACTGTTCAGGATCGGCGACCAGATGTTCTCCGACCTGCCGAGCCTGCTGAACTTCTACAAACTGCACTACCTGGATACCACGCCGCTGATTCGGCCGGCGCCCCGCAGGGTGGAGCGCCTGCTGGCCCAGTACGATTTCGACGGTCGGGTGAGTCACGTGGGCAGGCACTGGTCTGGTGAGTCACGTGGGCAGTCACTGGTCGGGTGAGTCACGTGGGCAGGCACTGGTCGGGTGAGTCACGTGGGCAGTCACTGGCCGGGTGAGTCACGTGGGCAGTCACTGGTCGGGTGAGTCACGTGGCCAGTCACTGGTCGGGTGAGTCACGTGGGCAGTCACTGGTCGGGTGAGTCACGTGGGCAGTAGGGTGGCACTTAGTATGGGTGTGAATTTTCAACGTTCGAATTTCGAACTGCTCATTTGCCTGGTAGTTTGTATGGATGAGGAAACGCTAAATATGAAATTTCAGCCAGATCGGATAATATTTAGACCTCGCGCCATGACCTTGAAGTTGTATACATACACTAGCTGAAAATGAAGAAGTAGTAGTACATATGTACATATGTACATACATACACTATCCCCTGTAGTGTTTAAACATTCATACCCCTTAAGTTTCGAAACATTGACGGACATTTCTTTTGCAAGTACGAGTCAACAATGACGACGAGATCTTCGAGTGAGATATGGCTAATTGGCTCTAGCATGCCAAAGATTACAAGCAGTAAGCTGCCATCAAAGGGAGATGTCCTTCGCGTTTTCTTCCACGTCCACCAGGCCGTGAAGGACACTGTGGTTGTTGCGGCCGCCGTGACGAAGGAGGTCCTCCCCTTCTGGGAGCGGGCCACGATCCCCACTCAGCATCCTAAGAACGTCACGCGCAAGGTGCTCGCCCTCCATGCCGAGTGGTGTGCGCTGAGGAAAAATCGCTCCAGGAACAGGCCTGCTGACCAGGCCGCTCAGCAAGCCTTCCGGGAGGGCCTGGGGGACCTCTTCGATTGTGCAGCATCCGATGCCCTCGCCAGGATCGTCATCGAAGAGGATCGTCAGTTCCTCCTGGCTCAGCGAGAGAAGAACCGTCTGGGAAGCATGGCTGGCTTGGACCGGAAGCTTACCGACCAGGCGGCACGGAAGGTCGCCTCGTCCAAGTCCGAGGCCGCTCGAAAGGAAAAGGCTGCGCGGTACGCTGCCGAGGCCACGGCGACAGTGGAGCTCGAAGAGTCTGACGACACTCATTCTTCAAGCAGCAGCTCCTCTTCCCCCGTCAGGGGGCGGCAGGGCCCTCCACTCCCAGCGTACCGTCCCCCCGCAAGAGACGAGCAACTCAAGGGATTGTGAGCCCTCAACTCGCATCAGCTCTCGACAGGACCAAGGTCAGCAATCGGGCTGCTGTTCACGTCGTGAGCGCGGCGGCGGCCAGCTTGGGCCACAATCCTGGAGAGCTGGTGCTGAACCGGGAGTCAATTCGGCGGTCTCGTCTCAAGGTCCGGAAGGAGATGGCGGAGGAGATTCGAGTGAAGTTCTCGCCTACTGTCCCGCTAGTGGTCCACTGGGACGGCAAGATTGTGAAGAACCAAGGCGGCGACAAAGTGGACCGGATCGCTATCATCGTCTCCGGTGAAGGAGTGGACAAGCTCCTTGCTGTCCCAAGGTTGGGTATGGGAACTGGCCGTGCACAGGCGGACGCCGTCGTTGACGCCCTGCGAGACTGGGACCTGGGCGACAGAGTCATCGGTCTGTCGTTCGACACGACGGCAGCCAACTCCGGCCAGCACACGGGCGCCTGCGTGCTGATCGAAGATGCCCTCGGGTGACCGCTTCTCAACTTGGCCTGCCGCCATCACATGCTGGAGTTGGTGGCGGACAAGGCGTTCGTGGAGACGATGGGGCCGTCCAAGGGGCCGGACATCGTCATCTTCCAGCGGTTCCAGCAGCAGTGGAAGTTCATCGAGACGGCAAACTTCAAGCCCCTCACGGCCGATGATGCCCCTAGAGAGCTGCTCGACGCCCGGGATGAGCTGATCATCCGATTCAAGATGCAGCTGAGCCAGAGACAGCCCCGTGACGATTACCGGGAGCTCCTGGAGCTCAGCATCATCTGCCTTGGCGGGGTTCCTTCACGAGGAATCCGTTTCCTCAGACCTGGAGCGCTGCATCGAGCACGCTGGATGGCGCGAGTGATCTACTCGCTGAAGATCTATCTGTTTCGCGAGGATTTCGACACCACGAATCGTGAGAAGCGGGGGGATCACGCGCTTTGTGCTTTTCACGCTGCAGCTCTACGTCCCCGCCTGGTACGAGCTTCCAGTGGCGACGTCAGCTCCCCAGAACGACCTCAGCTTCATGAAGGCGCTCCTGAAGTACAAGGACCAAGATCCAGCCATCTCCAAGGCTGCAGCCACCGTCTTCGGCCGTCATCTGTGGTACCTAAGTGAGCACCTTGTGGCGCTGGGGTTGTTTGACGAAGAGGTGCCTCCCAAAGTGAAGCGGCGGATGCTGGAAGCAATGCGGGACAAGCAGGGTATGGAGAAGCCCCCCAACAGGCTCACCATGGAGGCGTCCCTGGCTGTCTGGGAGGGGAAGACTTTGGCCGACTTCTGCAGCACCAACAGCAGGAAGTTGGTAGCGGACCTCGGCATGGCAGATGCTGAGTTCATGGGCGACGATCCCGAGACTTGGAGCCGGAGCGAAAGCCCGTCTTACCGCTCATGTCGTCAGAGAGCTGCCAGTCTGAGCGTGACGAACGACTGGGCAGAGCGGGGAGTGGCGCTAATGCAACAATTCAACCTGGCCCTCACGACGAATGAGGAGCAGCGCCAGTTCCTCTTCCAGGTCGTGGAGCGGCACCGCCGCGAGCATCCGATGAAGTAGGCGACGTGTGTGTGTGTGTGTATGTGTTGGGGGGGGGGAGTGACCAGGTCAGGCAGTCCACTGAGCTGGGTACAGGAAGCCACCGCTGCTGTCAGACGGGACACGGTGGATGGTTCCCGGGCTGACCCTACGTCCAGCACGTGTCTGTGGGGGTGGGGGGTCGGACAGTCCACTGAGCTGGGCACAGGAAGCCAGTACTGCTGTCAGACGGGACACAATTAGCTGTTTTTATTCATGCTGGACGTCGTTGTAGTCATCATGACATGCAAATATATATTTTCTGCCATTTCCGCATGTATTCCTCTGATTGCTGCAAATTTGTAGTTTGCACTGGGAGCTAAAGGGACTAAAGATGACCTGAGTGAGCATTTTCAGCGCAGTTGCACAAGACAAGCTTTGGTGTTTAACCTGCTAATAGGCGTCAATAGGCACAACTTCAAGGTCATGGCGCGAGGTCTAAATATTATCCGATCTGGCTGAAATTCCATATTTAGAGTTTCCTCATCCATACAAACTACTACGCAAATGAGCAGTTCGAAATTCGAAAGTTGAAAAATAAGTGCCACCCTAGTGGGCAGTCACTGGTCGGGTGAGTCACGTGGGCAGTCACTGGTCGGGTGAGTCACGTGGGCAGTCACTGGTCGGGTGAGTCACGTGGGCAGTCACTGGTCGGGTGAGTCACGTGGGCAGTCACTGGTCGGGTGAGTCACGTGGGCAGTCACTGGTCGGGTGAGTAACGTGGGCAGTCACTGGCTGCAGTGTTAAAATAATGGTTTTTCGTTGGGTGTGAGATGTCGAAACGAGTACAGCAGGATGTTGAATTTGGCATGGAAACAATGTCATTTAATAGAAATTATAAGTTCTTCGAACACAATTGTGATCCAACTACGTACACATATGCGCACCTTTTTCCTTTGTTTTGAGATGCCTAATTTATGGGTAACTGTTTTAGCGACAGCAATGCAAAATGTCTATCCATATCAACTAATCCCTGTAATCAACTACATCGTAGGTAATCCCTGTACCTGGAATTGTGCTAAGAGATGTTTTTGCATCACAATCCACGATGCTGAGCATCAGCATGATACTTATCAACAAGATACTGTTGGAAACTAGATATGAAGACTTCATAACTACTCATGAAGCACGATGTCGATACTCCGTTGGAAGGGATGCCAATTCAGTGTTCAGAAAGTGGTATATTCCACCCTATTTAATGAATAATTTATAACTGACTGGCTGTGTGGTGGGTTGGCCTGGTGGGTCACGTGGGCAGTCACTGGCGGTGTGGTGGGTCGGCCGGCTTCAGAGCCGCCAGTGGTGCGGGTCCGTCAGGCGTCTGGGCCGCCAGTGGTGCGGGTCCGGCAGGCCTCAGAGCCGCCAGTGGTGCGGGTCCGTCAGGCGTCTGGGCCGCCAGTGGTGCGGGTCCGTCAGGCGTCTGGGCCGCCAGTGGTGCGGGTCCGGCAGGCCTCAGAGCCGCCAGTGGTGCGGGTCCGGCAGGCGTCTGGGCCGCCAGTGGTGCGGGTCCGTCAGGCGTCTGGGCCGCCAGTGGTGCGGGTCCGTCAGGCGTCTGGGCCGCCAGTGGTGCGGGTCCGTCAGGCGTCTGGGCCGCCAGTGGTGCGGGTCCGTCAGGCGTCTGGGCCGCCAGTGGTGCGGGTCCGGCAGGCGTCTGGGCCGCCAGTGGTGCGGGTCCGGCAGGCGTCTGGGCCGCCAGTGGTGCGGGTCCGTCAGAACAGTATTCTATGTTCGGAAGAGCTTGTTGCGCGGACCCCGATCGGCGCATTCCATTTCCACGGCATAATGTTAACCGAAAGAGTGGAGTGTGTCGCTCCTGAGATACTCGGGCACGGCCGACCCGTTGTCGCGTGTGGCCTTATCGGACCAGTTGCCAGCTGATCCTCTCAGTCGGAGTTCAACGAGAGTGCATGTAGCGACTCCAATCCTGTGCCTCGACACGAGGAGGCCAATGGGCACTAAATGACCAATGCAGTCGATGCGCCCTGAAGCCCAAATAACTAACTAAAACGAGGTCATCACAGGCCGGCGCTATTGCCAATCGAGCGATCGTGGCACAATGCTAATGTCGTTAATAAATTCCTCAATGTAGATTTTGCACCAGGGTGTCATAGTGGAAGCTAATGTATCATAATGTAATACCAGAATGGGAAATACGAGCAAATTATGATGAACATACAGAATGCGAGTGTTACCTGATCTCGTCGTCTGGATTTTACCATGCCAATTCACAAAGTATAGATATTTGACAAGTAAAATGCACACAAATAGAATGGTGTCGATAGCATCAGATGTGGGATAAAAAGAAAAAGTTGTTTGGAGTTCGTTGTAAAGGCGAAAGGAAGAGTGAAGTATTATTAATAAACTTGGATACGAATGGAAAACTCCTTTTTCTCAGTTTTCTCCAACATCCAATGACGGCGCATTTGGGACACTGCCGATAATAGTGATCACATCATGAGAACAGGGCTGTGGATGATGGATATCAGGGCAGTCGAAGCGCCCTGAACTGGCGAATCGGTAGGCTGAAATTTCACATCTCTAATAACTAGGTGATGCTGACGATGTGGTGGCGATGTCACTGCAGGACGACGAAGACCTGCCGTTTAAGAAGGGAGAGATTCTGACGGTCATCACCAAAGACGAGGAGCAGTGGTGGACGGCCAAGAACGCGCTGGGCCAGACCGGATCTATCCCCGTGCCATACGTGCAGAAGGTAGGCTATGATGGCCGCCGTCGAGCATGTGACGTGTGTGGAAGACATGCACAGAGTAAGTGTTCGTGTTCGCCTCGCACGTGGCGTAATTCATGGGGCTTGATTCCAGTGTCCGGGAGTTATGGGCGCTGTATGACCTATGCAGTCGATACGCCCCTAATCCACAATAATAACTAACGATTCTGGTGTCCAGTGTGCAGAAGTTGGGTTTGACAGGATCGGTATGTATCTTAGTTCGGTTTGAAAGTCCCATTATGTGTCGAAGTAATTCACGGAATATCACTTGTCACTACCACTGATCGTGCGAGAAATGGGCGCCCTTAACCCCAAATAAACAGCAAACAAACAAACAAACCGCCCGAGAAAAGAAACAACGGAATAACATCATGCATAGCTAGCGTTAAACTCAGTCGTTGTAGATGCCTCCAGCTGATCTGCTTCATGAGCTCGACATGTACAAGCCATCCGTGCATCTCTGATATCCTGCAACTGGTCAGTCGGATATGAATACCTCCAGTGCTCCAGTCTCTCATGCATCTCTAATATTCTGCAATTAGTCAGTCGGATACGAATTCCTCCAGTCCTCCAGTATCTCGTGCATCTCTGATATCCTGCAATTGGTCAGTCGGAAGTGAATACCTCCAGTCCTCCAGTCTCTCGTGTATCTCTAATATCCTACAATTGGTCAGTCGGATACGAATTATTTTAGTCCTCCAGTCTCTGGGTCCAGTCTCTGGGTTCATTCTGTAATGGGTTCGTCAGATGCAAATACCTCCAGTCTTCCAGTGTCTCATACATCTGATATCCTGGAATGGGTCAGTTGGGTACGAATATCTCCGGTCCTCAAGTGTATCGTGCATCTCTAATATCATGCAATTGGTCAGTCCAATACGGATACCTCCAGTTGAAAATTGTACTAGTATTTGCTGACCTGTATTTAATCAGTACATTATAGCACTTGAAAATTAAATGCCCAGCTTCCCTCACTTTTCATACCTAAATTTGAGTCGAATGTATGCTGGGGTGGCTCCACGGAGCAACGTGCTGGGCGAAGCAGGGACCGTTGCGTGAATCCTGACCGCACCATGCGATCACCACGTCGTGTTTTCCCCACCACACCACGACACCATTTCCGCGAGTGACAGCTTCTCGCAGGCTGCCTCTCGTGTGCTGATCTTGACGCTGTCGCGCTATAGCTGCCGCTTTGTCCGACCGGCCCCAGGTACGCCGTGACTAAGCGCTGTGCAGGCGGTTGATCACTGTATCTCGAAGTATGTATGGAAGCGCCCGATGTATACGTGCTGTGTGTTTTGTGCGTGTTTGTGCTGGTCTCGAGCTCCGTGTGTGGGCAGTTTTCAGGAACGGTGACAGGCCTCAGACGGATGACCGCCTCTAGTGACAGCACGTGGGCCGAGTCAGAAGCGGTGATGTGGCCCAGGGCAGTGTGTTTGTGGGCCGGTGGTGACCAGTCGGGACTGCCCAGGGCAGTGTGTTGTGGGCCGGTGGTGACCAGTCGGGACGGCCCAGAGCAGTGTGTTGCCGGCCGGTGGTGACCAGTCGGGACGGACTGGGGCAGTGTGTTGTGGGCCGGTGGTGACCAGTCGGGACGGACTGGGGCAGTGTGTTGCCGGCCGGTGGTGACCAGTCGGGACTGCCCAGGACAGTGTGTTGTTGGCCGGTGGTGACCAGTCGGGACTGCCCAGGGCAGTGTGTTGCCGGCCGGTGGTGACCAGTCGGGACTGCCCAGGGCAGTGTGTTGTGGGCCGGTGGTGACCAGTCGGGACTGTCCAGGGCAGTGTGTTGTGGGCCGGTGGTGACCAGTCGGGACTGCCCAGGGCAGTGTGTTGTGGGCCGGTGGTGACCAGTCGGGACTGCCCAGGGCAGTGTGTTGCCGGCCGGTGGTGACCAGTCGGGACTGCCCAGGGCAGTGTGTTGTGGGCCGGTGGTGACCAGTCGGGACTGCCCAGGGCAGTGTGTTGTGGGCCGGTGGTGACCAGTCGGGACTGCCCAGAGCAGTGTGTTGTGGGCCGGTGGTGACCAGCCGGGACTGTCCAGGGCAGTGTGTTGTGGGCCGGTGGTGACCAGTCGGGACGGCCCAGGGCAGTGTGTTGCCGGCCGGTGGTGACCAGTCGGGACTGTCCAGGGCAGTGTGTTGTGGGCCGGTGGTGACCAGTCGGGACTGCCCAGGGCAGTGTGTTGCCGGCCGGTGGTGACCAGCCGGGACTGTCCAGGGCAGTGTGTTGTGGGCCGGTGGTGACCAGTCGGGACTGCCCAGGGCAGTGTGTTGCCGGCCGGTGGTGACCAGTCGGGACGGCCCAGGGCAGTGTGTTGTGGGCCGGTAGTGACCAGTCGGGACTGTCCAGGGCAGTGTGTTGTGGGCCGGTGGTGACCAGTCGGGACGGCCCAGAGCAGTGTGTTGCCGGCCGGTGGTGACCAGTCGGGACTGCCCAGGGCAGTGTGTTGTGGGCCGGTGGTGACCAGTCGGGACTGCCCAGGGCAGTGTGTTGTGGGCCGGTGGTGGACAGTCGGGACTGCCCAGGGCAGTGTGTTGTGGGCCGGTGGTGACCAGTCGGGACTGCCCAGGGCAGTGTGTTGTGGGCCGGTGGTGACCAGTCGGGACTGCCCAGGGCAGTGTGTTGTGGGCCGGTGGTGACCAGTCGGGACTGTCCAGGGCAGTGTGTTGTGGGCCGGTGGTGACCAGTCGGGACTGTCCAGGGCAGTGTGTTGTGGGCCGGTGGTGACCAGTCGGGACTGTCCAGGGCAGTGTGTTGTGGGCCGGTGGTGACCAGTCGGGACTGTCCAGGGCAGTGTGTTGCCGGCCGGTGGTGACCAGTCGGGACGGACTGGGGCGTGTGTGGGCCGGTGGTGACCAGTCGGGACTGTCCAGGGCAGTGTGTTGTGGGCCGGTGGTGACTAGTCGGGACGGACTGGGGCAGTGTGTTGCCGGCCGGTGGTGACCAGTCGGGACTGCTCAGGGCAGTGTGTTGTGGGCCGGTGGTGACCAGTCGGGACTGTCCAGGGCAGTGTGTTGTGGGCCGGTAGTGACCAGTCGGGACTGTCCAGGGCAGTGTGTTGTGGGCCGGTGGTGACCAGTCGGGACGGCCCAGGGCAGTGTGTTGTGGGCCGGTGGTGACCAGCCGGGACTGTCCAGGGCAGTGTGTTGTGGGCCGGTGGTGACCAGTCGGGACTGTCCAGGGCAGTGTGTTGTGGGCCGGTGGTGACCAGTCGGGACTGCCCAGGGCAGTGTGTTGCCGGCCGGTGGTGACCAGTCGGGACTGCCCAGGGCAGTGTGTTGTGGGCCGGTGGTGACCAGTCGGGACTGCCCAGGGCAGTGTGTTGTGGGCCGGTGGTGACCAGTCGGGACTGCCCAGGGCAGTGTGTTGTGGGCCGGTGGTGACCAGTCGGGACTGCCCAGAGCAGTGTGTTGCCGGCCGGTGGTGACCAGTTGGGACGGCCCAGGGCAGTGTGTTGCCGGCCGGTGGTGACCAGTCGGGACTGCCCAGGGCAGTGTGTTGTGGGCCGGTGGTGACCAGTCGGGACTGCCCAGGGCAGTGTGTTGCCGGCCGGTGGTGACCAGTCGGGACGGACTGGGACGCGTGTTGGCCGGCGGCCGCCGTGCCAGACGGTGCCGACGTCTGGCACGGCGCGGTCACGGCGCGCCGACACGCGTAATTATAGCGCCGGCCACTGCGGCCCGGCTGCCACTCGTCTGTGACGGCCCCGTGTGACGTCACCTCGCTGTGTGGTCCGATGATGCCACCGCCTCACGACGTCCCGATGGCGACTCCGCTCTCGTTAGCGACTGTTAGAAGCAAACTGAGAGCCCAGTGTCAGGAACAGTGTGGGAAAGAATTGCTGGAACTCGATTGGGGGATGTGAAAAATTGTGTTTGCGTGTACAGTGAAGCCAGGAAGTGCAGAGCGTGCATTTTATATCACCTTCGTTCACATTGTATGTATTTATGTTATGTTTGATTTATGCGTATTTGTTTCCTTCCTTTGTATTTTATATGCTAGTGTCAGGTCCTCACACCCCGTCTCGGGGGAGAGGATACATGCCCCCTGTAATCTCCAAACTAAGCGTTGCACGGAAACGAAAGGGGTGTCATCGGAAAGCGCTCGACGTGTAGGGCCAGACACTACCAAAATACATCGTATCCCCTCAAAAGGTGACGTCACTAGGGGCGTTTATGTGGTCACGACTGACATGTTTTTGGCTCTGGGTAGTTCATTTTTGGGAAGATTTTAAAAACGATCATTCTCGAATTTTTTTTCTCGAATTTTCGAATTCTCTCGATCATTATTTCGAATTCGAAATGGAAGGCGAAATCGACCATGTGCCGAAAATGTATTCCCACCCAAAAACCAACGTTTTTCTTTGAAATTGGAAAAATATTTTATATTTCAATTTTTCATTTCATTTCCTTTATTTTAAAGTCTTAAATTTTCCGGATTTTTTTATTCTCATGGGTAGCGCGGACGGAGAAACGTCCCTGTAAGTCAAGTTGCCATCGTAAAAAGTGCCATCATTTAGCCAGTATCGTCGATTTTAGCTCATTAGGGCTAACATTTTAGCACATTAGGGCTAAAATCGAAGATGCAAAACTAATAAAACATCAAAAACGAGAAAAAAAAAAATTTCCACTGGTGCATTTTGTTGCATCCCTAAAGATAAGCAAACACTGAAAGTTTCATTCATATATCTTCATCCGTTAAAGCGTGACGACTGGTTAAACTATTTTGGAGGTGACCTCAGTTGATCTTGACTAACTCGTTGACCGTAGAGACTTCAAAATTTTCACACAACATGCCAAATTGATGTGGGAAAAGGTATGCTAAATTTCGGCGCACCGTTCTTCCACTACCCACGAAGACCTTAGGGGGGGGGGGCGCATATCAACGCCCCCGAGACGGGACGGGCTACGGGATGGCCGCTTTGTTGGTGAAATCGAGGGAAGCTATTCCATCTTTCTATTAAAATCTAAAATAATCTAACATAACAAAAATAATGACGATATTAATCAATGAGGCAAAATCTTCCTATGCTTTTTGTACGCTTAGTAACGGTTTGTAGCAGCGTACTCCTTCACTCACCACTGCACGCTGTATTTAGGCAAGCACCACTCAGCTGTAACAGGGCTTTCAGCCATGCGTAGAAAACAAGGGCAGGGACATTGTTGTCACTGCATGGTTTTAGCCAATTAAATCCATGTTTGAAGTCGACTGGATACAACTAGTGGTAGCTATCTACTGGCTATGGCTGTCTAAACCTAGGTTTAAAAAAAAAGTTCAGTTTTATCCGCTTTGCGGTGAAGTGGCATTAATTAACACGAATTCAAATCTTATCCAAGGGAATGCTTAAAAAATAAGTAAATTCCATGAGGTTTAAAGGTTTATGGGTTTCCTTTTCACCGGAGACGTACATGGACTATTTGTGGACGGGAAAAACTTGGAACTCTGTGATGCATATATTCCAAATTTAAAGTAGCCATTTTTGTTGGTTGGTCACAATTTGACAGTACGTTTTTTCCTCATGCTCATTCATGTTCCACAGAGTATGGGCTTAGAGGATGTTGACTCGTCCATCTTGCTACATCTTATGAGTGCCCTTTAATTATACTGGCTTTATAAATGTCACCAGCTTTAGGGAAACTAGAAACAGCTTGACCGAGTTGAGAACTAGCTAGATTTGACCATCCGACGACGTGTTGGCCTGTGCTTCAGTGTTAGCGGTGGTCCCTGAACACCGCCACGTTGTACTTCAGCAGTGTCAAGTTGTTTTAAGGGGAAAGGGAATTGAACGTCAGGCTGATCGAGTAGGCGCAGTAAACCTGCCAACAAGCCAAGAAGTAGAGAAGTTTCAATGCCTGCTCTTAAGTGTGCTATCTGGTATAGCGGGAGGTTTTGGCAGCTCCACCTGTACTTTTATTGATGATGTGGTTTTAATTAGCATCATATGGACTTTGGAGTTGATTAATTAATGTGTGGTTGGGCAGCTCTTTTTTGGGTGAGTTGGGGTGGGTGGGTGGGGGATGGGGGTATCGAATTGTTTGCAGAGTTTGGGTATGTTTAGGAAGCGGTATGTTTTAAGCAGCCCAGAACACGTATTGCTTGCACCCAGTACATGAAGCATGTGCACTTGAATCACCGCTCAATCTGCTGTGGTTGTCCGACTGATCACTTGGTCCTGTGACAAGTGCCTGGTGGTTTCAGTTGGAGGACGCGGACGCGAGGTCTGGCGCCGGCGGCAATGGCAGCTCCCACATCAAACACAGCCCTCCCAAACCGAAGCTCAACTCCCAGGTCAGTGCCCGCGTATTGCTATTATGATTATATGGTTGTTCCATTACTATTATGGAGTCTCGCCTGTCGCTACTCTTCGCCAGCGACCAATCGGCGTGAGAGATTGGCGACGCTACATGACTCAACGGTCGACGTGTCGTAAAACTAATAACCAACCAGCCATTACTATTATGCTTGTGGGTCTGATTATTTAAATGGAAAAGGTCGCCCTAATGTAAGCGGATTAGCTGAGTCCTCCGCACTGCATGCTCGCGTGAATATTACCATACAACGGATCCCTCGCTTGTGCACGGGGTTGATGCTCCCTCCCCTTTTTTCGCGACCACGGAAAAAGGCATACGCTCGAAACCTGGCGTAGCTGATGGGGCAGCCTTTGCCCACCTCGCTGCATCAATACATTTGAAGATGTCATGTTATGTCAGTAAGTTATGTCATAGTAGGGAATATGTGGGCGGAAATCGTGAATTATTGGCAATTAATCTCAAACGCTGCCTTCAGATGACCAATGTTGGATGAGGCGGGCCTAAACCTCCACAGTCAACCGTTTACGCTCGCTCTCCGGTAAATCTAACTGTATGGCGGTGGAGAGCACTTTGACCCCAGAGTGGCTCCATTGCAGTGGAAAGACCCATGTTTTTGGTTAGTTGACCCAGGTCAAAACTCGTGGTTAGCTGGTCTCTGTAGTTAAACCTCTTACGACGAGGGCTTGGTTCTGTAGCCATGTGTGCACGCGAGAGCTGCGTCCGGTGTTGATGCATTTGCACCAGTGACCTGTACTGACCGACTTTGTAACCAGCGGGACCTGCACGTATTCGCGCGGGTCAACCAATCGCGTATCCCGAACGCCTTCGACAAGACCGCCCTAACGCTCGAGGTGGGCGACACCATCAAGGTCACCAAGATGAACATCAACGGACAGTGGGAGGGCGAACTCAACGGCAAAGTCGGCCATTTTCCGTTCACACACGTCGACCTGGTAGACGCCGTGCCGGACGTCGAGGCGCGCTGACGACATCTAACGGCCACTGTGAGAACTAGTAACGTCGACGCCGGGCGTCAGGACGGTCGGCGCGACGTGACGACATCTAACGGCCACTGTGAGAACTAGTAACGTCGACGCCGGGCGTCAGGGCGGTCGGCGCGACGTGACGACATCTAACGGCCACTGTGAGAACTTCTAACGTCGACGCCGGGCGTCAGGACGGTCGGCGCGACGTGCGCGGTCGAGGCGGGCGGAGCCGAGTGCTTGTACATTGAAGGCCGCGACACTGGTGCGCCTTGAAGCGTGAGCGTCCAGGTATCTGTGTAAAGTGGCAGGGTAGCGCGTGCCGGGCATGGGGCGTCATGGCAACCAACGTGACGTCAAATGTCGACGACGCTACACAGCGTTACGGATGTGACTAGGGTGCCGGGCCTGCGCCCCAAAGCCCCAGCAAAGAACCAAAAAGTGGCCTGACTTGAGGCTGCATGATTACATGTCTTGTGCGATGTTACGTGTGGTGACGTGACGTGTGGTGACGTGACGTGACGTGACGTGACGTGACGTGACGTGACGTATAGCGCAGCATCAGTCGCGCAGATGTCGGGCATGACCAGCGTGCTGTGATATGAGCTGGTGACAGACAGCCACGGACGGAACACTGGCGGCGGGCCTCGGCGACAGACCGCCACGGATGGAACACTGGCGGCGGGCCTCGGCGACAGACCGCCACGGATGGAACACTGGCGGCGGGCCTCGGCGACAGACAGCCACGGATGGAACACTGGCGGCGGGCCTCGGCGACAGACCGCCACGGATGGAACACTGGCAGCGGGCCTCGGCGCTCGTCCACCACTTCAGCACGGCGGACACCGTCAGCACGACAGACAACGTTCCGGCGTGTATTCGATCGGGTAAGATAGGCACTTGTTAGCGCAGTGGAACGCGGCGCGCGGCCGGCTGTGATATGTCACCGGGCGCTGTCCAACTGCGGCGATGTGGTGACCCGGGCGTGGCGGCGGCGGCGGCGCCGCGCTCCACCGATGGTGGGCGGCTGAGAGACGGCACGACGGCAGCGGCCACGCGGCCACGCTGTGTCCAAATATAACGCTCGACTTTCCTGCACGCGTGTTTGGGAGACCTACATGGCTGTGGGTTGGGCGGCGCTGTATAGCTCAGCACGTGCTGTGTCGCTCAGCACGTGCTGTGCCGTTACCGGCGCTCGGGTGGTTGGCCGACTGCAGTGGGACTCGCATGGTCGTACCCCGGTGGAAATGAATATTTGTGCCGTACCTCTTCGCAATCAGCTAGTTCGTCTGCCATCACGAGTGCGCCGACACGGTCCAGCCCTTTGCCTCTGCCCGGGCAGTGCTCTGGCCCGTCTCATCTAACAGTCACCGACCGCATTGTCTCACCACCGGTGCGCCTTCTGGACATGTTCCGACCTTCGCTGCGCTCGTTTCACGTGATGCCGGGGCCGAGTCCACTGCCGCAGCGCGCTTCGGCTGCTTGTACACTGGCGTAAAGCGAGTCGGACGCACGGCCTGCGTCTCCAGTCTGGCCAGCCAGCTGGTGCTCGATGGGTTGGGGCACCGGTTCACTAACTAACTGTGCGCGTCTCCGTGGCGCGCTGTCGACATCGCTTGCCGGGGAGTGGCGGCAGGGAGACCGATAGGGGTGGCTCAAAGATCACCCCAACACACCGAAGCGCACGCTTCCTCGCAACTGCGAGCCCGCTTGCGCCGAGCCCTCCGTCTCGGTCGACGTCCGGTCGGTGTAGTAGTCGTCGAAGTCGTAATCGTAGTCGGGCAGGCGGCCGTGCGCCGGCTGGGTGGGCGCCGGGCGGCTGGCGGGCGGGCGGCGGCGCGGCGGCTGGGTGGGCGCCGGGCGGCTGGCGGGCGGGCGGCGGGCGCTCTCGCTGAGGCTGACGCCGGCACGCCGTCTGCCAGCTGCCGGCCGCCCCGGCTCGGGCAGCACCTCGTTCTCAGCAATGGCGGCGTCAGGCAGCAGCTGACGGCGCAGGGCCAGACGCTGTTCCTCCAGAGAGTCGGCGAAGGCCGGTGCTCGAGCGGGAGCGGGAGCGGCCGGCGGCCGGGCGGGGGCGGCTGGCGCCCCGGCGGAAGCGGCTGGCGCCCGGGCGGGAGCGGCTGCCACTCCAACTGGAGAACCAACCCGAGGGCGGGCGGGGTTTCTCTGCTGGCTGCGTCGAGTAGCCGTACGGATGTGAGTGCGTACCTGTGGGCAGTGTGTAGTCATTGGAGTTTGGTGCAGCTGACTGGTGCGGTTGGATACAGTTAAAACAGCAGTGTCTAAACTGGTAGAGTCAATTGGTTATGCGTGGTTAAAGCTTGCTGTTGTTGGTTCACGTTGCGTGATATTTAGCACAAAGTTATATACAAGTACTTCCGGCACTTGCTTCGCTTCGTTTTGATTTAAAAATTGAACAGAATGTAGAAAGAACAATAATCACTATAACTTGCCCGCTCCGCTGAGCAAAAGACCTGGTCTCCTATCCCAAAAGATACATTGGTGTTAGTTTAGTGAACATCGGTCCATTGGTTCGCCAGGTACCAAATTCCGGTTTACATAGGGCTGAAAGCTAACCTAACCTAACCTTACACACAGCCATGATATGTTGAAGGTTATGCCACATTGGCGGTTCTCATATATTTCATGTTTATGATACATTTGAGGTGATAATGCATTGGAAGTTATGATATACTGCAGGCTGTGTTGCATTGAAAGCTAGGATACATTGGAGGTTATGACCATTGCATTGGGATGATGCATTGGAGGTTACGAACACTGATTAAACGATTTTTTGAGGTTATGATATATTGGTCAACCAATAGGAGGATATGAACCTTGGAAGTTTCCATGCATTGGAGGTTATGAACATGGAATACGTCTTCATTTCAATAATGTTCATCACATCATCATCACAAAAAGAGAAAAGATGACAAGTAAAGGACAAAAAATCCTCATTTGGTCTCAAAATCTGAGGAAAACCAAACACATTCAACACAAAGGAAAGGAAAAAGCTTGGAAATATATGAGGTGCGAACTATGGACACACCAAATCGTAAAAAAATAAAACTTAAAAGAAAAAGAAATCATATTTCATGCCTATAGCAACCGCCTAACGTTTCAAAAATATTTAGTTAAATGGACCGCTAGCTGCGCTCAGCGAAGAATGGCGATTGTCAAGGCAACGCCTGTTGATTTCGTGTCGATTGGTACATTGGCTCGGCGGCTATGCCGGTTTAAATGGAGCAGACTTCATTCATTCATTTTCATGCTCAAAATTTTGGATATTGTCCTGGAATGACATCCTTCCCACGGCAGTCTGGCTGGGCCGGGCAGTGCGTGCACCGATATAATTTTCAACCACAAATGCAATAGTAGCGCCCACTTGCGTGGATAGGATCGGGGAAGACCACCAGTGGATTTGCGCTGGTACACTCGGACTGGCTGTTTATTCCAAAGCCAGGGAGGTGTTCCCCAATCACACCCGTGGTGTGCACGGTCTAACCGTACCATCACACAAGTGCGGTCAACCTCCGGTATGATGGAGAGAGATAGGATTCCGCGGCGGCGGTGACGCGTCATCGCCGCTACCTCGGCTTGCCCAGTATGTCGTTCGCCAGGCCTAGATACATAACGTTTTATTGTCAACGATAAAATATGCATACTAGCTGAGACAGTCAGTGCTTCAGGCATACATAGGCCAGACGTGTTAGTGAGGTAGACAGTTATTACGGCAGATGGTTACTGGTCACATAGGCACAGATCAGTGCCTCCTCTCACATGTTAACTAGGTGGGATTCGTTCCACCTAGTGCCGTGAAATCCCACCTATTGGTGCGAAAAGTCCCACCTAGTCAAAGTGAGATTCAATGGAGAAAACAACCAAAAAAGCTTTATCATAGGACTGGTAGCGGAAGTGACTTTTTCCTTCGAACAGTGCGTTATTTTCAAAAAAAAAAAATATTGTAGCAAGCTATAGTATACATATATATATATATATATATATATATATATGTATATATATATATATATATATATATATATATATATATATATATATATATACATATACATATACATACACACACATACATACATACATACACACACATACATACATACACATATATATATATAGTATATAAATATAGTAGCAAGCTAATTATAGCACACACTGAGGTCAAAGTGACGAGGATGGCTCAACGTGACATGTTATTGTGCGAAAAAATATACAAAGACAGCAATTGGGTGTAGTAAAGTGGCAAAGCCAGGATTTCCGCCAAGTGGGGAGGAGGCAAGCGGATTTGGAGAGGGCCCACCTACCCCCCAATTTTAAAAGTCCACGGGTTCAGACTACTTTTTTAGCGGGGCTTATTTTATTATTTTAATATAAATTAGTATTGACCAGCTTAGTTATCCTGTGGAGAGGCCCAATCTACCACAATCGTTTCTGAGTCGCCGGATTTCAACCCCAACTCCCCCTACCCGCTTCGAAGGTTTTCTTTTGGTATCCCTTGACCAGTCATCTTACACTTCTGAAATTGCACCTGTACAAATCACTTAAAACGTAAAAATTCCCAATTTCAAACGTTCTACTTCAAAACACCCGGTCGCCGCTACGCCAACGTTCGTGCACGTGTACACCCACCTTGCGCATTCGGTGCATTCGCCACACTTCGTGCGATTCTACGGTTTCTGATAGGCCTTCTATGTTTTGCTAATTGCTCCCACACCATAGTACTGCGCCATATTTGACATGATGGAATGCTTCGTATAGCTGTTGGCTGGGAAAATTCGATTAATTCAATTCGATGATTAGTTTCTTCTTCCCACATGTTGTGGTGATTAAGAAATCCTGATATCCGCTGAGCTTTGATGTACCAGTTTGTTTAAATATGTTCTCAGATTAACTACAGAATTGGGGCCGGGATCGGTGTGCTCTTTTTGGACCCGTTGCGTGTTTCTGCGCCTAGGGATGTTTTATGGCTCCAACTCATTTTTGTTTGGGGCCCGCACATTATTGAGATCCCGGCTCTTCTCAGGGCTTATTGATTTTCGTGCAACGACGTTTTTTTCTTCTTTTTACTGGCGCGCTTTCGAAGACCCGTTGCGTTTATTTAGTGTCTGGCCTTTTCGTTCCTTTTTCAGAACCATGTTGCTTTTTGCGGGCCCCAACATGTTTCTGAGGCCCTCATGCGATCTCATGGCACCGGTGTGCTTTGAGTACCTCCGTTGTGTTTTTAGAGCTTTGTGTGTGTGTTTATTTAGGGCTGCAACACATGTTTTAAGACCCTGCCGCTCATTGCGGGACTCAGTACGCTTTTGAGGGCCGGGTGCATTTTTGGCTTCCCTTTGCGCTCTTAGGATTCCGCTGCGTTTATTTGGGACTCTTGACGCACATTTGGGGCGACCCAGCACAATTTTGATGTCTTCGGTGCGATTTATCGTGGTCCCGTCCCGACGTTTCGGACTTAGGTGTGTGATTCCGGCGACCCCACGCCAGTTTTCTGGGCTGGACGCGATTTTTTGGGACCTTGTCTGAATTTTTTTAAAGTCTGAATTGGGGAAATGAACTTGGGTCTGAATTTCGGACTACCGACGGGAATTTTGGGTCCCGAGCGCGATATTTTGGGGAGGGGATGCGGTACGAGTTTGCGGGCGCGTTGTACTTAGCTGTGGCTCCAGCGCGGTTTTCGCGGGCACCGGTGAAAAATGTCGGACACCAGCGCGACCTTTCTGTGGTCTGCTGTATTTATTTGGAGCCCCTTCCGCGAAAACTGGGGTTCCCCGATGCGATTTTTGGGGCCATGCCATTTTTGGGATCACCGGCGCGAGTCTTGGGAGCCCACACCTTTCATGAGGGAAGGGAGCATTTTCCCCTTTGGTACACCACTGCGGCTGCTCAGCGTGTTTTTTTTTAAGCCAATGGTACCCTTGAGGGCTGAAAGGCTCTTCGGATAATTTTCCTTCTGGGCCCGTTCTGAATTTTCCGGTGCTTGGGCCGATTCGATCGAGTCTCGGTGTGATTTTTGTGGGTGGAGTTCTATTTTTTTAAAGCCCTCTTCGCGATGTTGTTGGGCCTCGGTACAATTCCTTTCCACGCACCGGGTCTGCCGGTGCGATTTTCTTTCGGTGCCCCGACACGTTTCTTGTCCTGCGGCCAGTTTCACGAAGACCAATTTGTCTTATTTAAGACAAATTGGTCTTGAATAAGACTTTTCCAGTTTCATGAAAAAGTATTATTTAAGAAACAAGAATGTAAAACAAAGACAAAAAATTAAAGACAAATTTCTTCTTATTGAAGAAAACATGGACGGTTGAGTTTCATGAAAGCTGGAATTTAAGACAAATTCACGAAAATGTCTTAAGTTCCAGAGCAAGAAATCAAGCACATAATTCTTGCGTAGATTGGATGTAGTGCTGCAGTGTGGTGGAGTGTTGTTCGGTCGGAACTATTACTTCCATCGCAAATTACTTGAACGTGTTAGTCTGTTCGGTGTGCTATTGTATTAGTGTTGCGAAGTTTACGTTTTACTGTGCGTTTATCTTTGTGTACTATGGAAGAGGCAAGATTGGACCGCAATCGCCGGACAAGACGGATCTTCCGGGAGAGGGTTACCGTGTGATTGAATGGAATTGGTTACCGTGTGATTGAAGTATCTTTGAAACAATAAATATGATTTACTTCTTAGATAAAGAAATAAATCGAATAATAATTATGCGGAGCCTCCACCAGAGGGGGGGGGCTGGGCACAACATCCTCCTTCAATCCCGAAATTGACAATGACCTTATGTCGCTCACTGGAAAGAATTCGCCCCATAAAATGGTGTCTATCCCCCACCCCTTAGATTTGGATGTTCCGCCAACTATGATAACGGAGTGGGGGTTCCGAGGTGAAATTTCACCGATCAAACCATTTGAGTAGTAGGATGATGTGCCGTTTTATTCAAGGCCCTGAAGGGTACTTTGGGCATCCCCGCTAAATTTCAGGCATAGATGTAGGTTTCTGAAAATTATTGGAAGGGCAATAATTTACAATAACAGCAATTTACAAGGGTACATGAAGGCAATGGGCGGGCCCAAATTAATAGGGAGACATGCCACCAAGGGTAACACGTTAAAAGTTAGAATTATTTGGGGGTAAGCCAACATTGAGGGGGGGGGGTTGCGAGGGTCCTCCCAAAGGCATACAGAGCTTCACTGATTTCAGGAGATCATCTGACCCCTGACTACCTACACCACTAATTGTATCGTTCTCAGATCATTTCAGCGCATAACTATTCATCAGATTCATGCTCATCTCTTTCTTCTCTAATATCGCTCGGAACACTTCAGTTTTTTTCTGGCGTTGCTGCCTTCTGGAACCCATGCTCAATGAATGTAAGAATTTATATCTTATTTTTCGACCTCGGCTCCGTATCACAATGTATATTGTAACTACTATCGCCATCTATTATCGGTATGCCCTAATGGTGTCGGCCAGTCAGCTGATAATGTAAACAAACAACTAGTGAAGAAAGAAACCGGCGATCGCAGCCCGTCGTTTTATAGGTACTTGATTAATTTTGTCGTACACATTGTATGTTGAACATTTATGATGTATTGCAGTTAGATGTAGGTATCTGTTTGCAACGGAAATAAGAAGTTATCGTGCTCGCAACATTTCAGTTTCCGACACATTAAGAAAACACCTCTAGACAAAATCTACGAACAATCGAAAAAGTAAGACTTTTGAAACTAAGACATCTTTAATTTCATGGGATCGCTTTTAAAAGATTCTTAGTTTTACATTTCTTAGTTTTGAAATGTCTTAGATTTTCATGAAACTGGGCCCTGGACCCGACAGAGCTTCTGGGGACTTTGAAGCGATTTTTCAGCTCGCAGTGACATTTCGGGCAAGAATGGACTTTTTCGGGAGCCAGCTGCGGCTTTTGGGGCCCCGGCGCGACCTTTTGGCCCGCAGTATGATTTTCAAGGACTGTAGGTAGTCTTTTTGCTGCATCCCAGTGCGAATTTTGATCACAGGCGTCATTTGTTGGGATCCCTAATGTGAGTTTTAGCGACCTTGACACGTTTTTAGTGGCCCAACACGTTTTGGGGACCTTTGGAGCGATTGCTGGGCCCCAGAGTGATTGTTCATGTAAGGATTGTTTTTTCGTTGCCCCGGCTTCATTTTTTTTAGACCCTGGTGGCACGTGTCGAGCCCCTAGCGTGATTTGCATGGGTCCGGACGCAATGTTTTGGGATCTACTGGCTCAGGGTGACTTTCAGGGACCCCGGCACGTCATTTTGAGCCCCAATCGTGATTTTCAACGACCCCGACGCGATTTTTGCGCCCCCCCCCCAGCGTGATTTGCAGAGGCTCAGACGCGAACTTTTGAGGCACCAGCGTGATTTTCAGGGGCCCCGGTCCGACTTTTGGGGACACCAGCGCGATTTTCGGGGGCCCCGACCCGGCATTTTGAGGTTCCCAGCGTGATTTTCAGGGCGCGACTTTTCGGGGGCCCAACAATATTTCCAGAGGCCACGGTTGCACTTTTGGAGCCCCAGGTTCATTTTAAGTGCCCAGGAACGATTTGTTGGTGGTCCCAATGCGATTTTCAGTGGCCTCGGTGCTATTTTTGGACCCAGGGCCATTTTCAGGGGTGCTCTGCGCGACTTTTAGATGACACTGTTCCGATGACAACATGTCCACTTTATTTGTTAAAACTATGGATGACGGCGGATTGTGGCGACACCCGCTCCCTCACAATCTCCGTGTCGCTCACGTGCAGCACATTGGTCCGATCGCAATGAAATTGTTTTCGTCGGGTAGCCAACATTTGTGGTTTTCACGTGATGTCATCCTTGTCCTCATCCCCTGTGATGTGAGCCGAGCCTGGCACCAATATGAGTCAGCATCGGTTGTTGTCTTAAAATTATCTAATACATACTAAACCTAGTGAACCAATGAGGGTGTTGCTCGAACTTTCGCGCATGCCGCACGGCCAGTACATGCCACACCCCATGGCAATCAAATTATAGCACGCACGTTGTTCATTCATTGTCTGGCGCGCGCGAAAATTACAAGCCTATGGAACACATAGCACTCACGCACCACCGCAGTCAATCAATAAACAAAAGGCGACAGACAGACGTACAAACAAACCTTTGTATGCAGATAGACCAAATAGACAAGCGCCTGCGGCACCTGCTTCCCTGGTTATTGAAACATTGTGAATGCAAAATTTTGAGAACAAATAAACAAATGAAGTTTAAAAAAATAATAACTCAAACTCGCTCACTCAGCTGAATCAAAGGTTATTGTCGTAACGATACATAGGTGTCAGCTTCGTGCCGATCGTTCCATTGGTTCGCGAGCTATGCCGGTTTAAAGGGAGCCTAAACCTAACCTAACCTAACCTAACCCATGGCCATGATACGCTGGAGCTTGTGAAAAATGGTGATGATATGATGTATTGGAGGTTATGATATACTGGAAGCTTTGAGCCTTGGGAGATTCGTGTATTGGATGTTATGAACATTGAAGGTTATGGACATTGGATACGTCTACGTGTCAATGATGTTCAATAAAATAGGAAAAATACCTAAGTAGTAAAAGGAAGAAGACTCCTCGTCATATGGTCACGAAACCAATAACATTTTTGTTTTTGTTTTAAAGTAAGAACGTTAAAATCTATCAAGTGCTGACCATGGTAACACTTGACATTGTTGAAATGAAAGTTTTTACAAACTCCAAACGGAAAACAAATCATTCTTCATGACAACGACAAGTACCATCGGTACTTGCTTCGCAACGTTAAAAAAAAGATTAGAAGTAATGCAATGACCCGCATTGCGTCGCTTCCATCAGCGAATATCCTATTGCAGTAGCCACTGCGGTGTTGGTTCCCGTGTCGATTGGTTCATGGGCTCACGAGCTATGCCGGTTTGAATGGAAACGACCTTGTTCATTCATTTTCATACTCTAAATATTCATATTCACTTGAATAAAATCCTTCCCGCGGCAGTCTGGCGTGGCGGCGCGTGCGAAAATTCCAGGCTTATGCGACCCATAGTTCCACTCGCGCGCGATCGCAATCAATCAAGAAACAAAAGGCAACAATAGACACACACCTTTAAAGATATTGGTGAAAGAAAAAGCCCCCCCATAAATAAAGGGTGGTGTTAAAATATAAAAAAAAAAATTAATTAAAAGTTTTACCCAACCAACCGGCCCGGGCCGGCCAAAAAAAAGGAAACCCCCCCATGCTTAATTAAAAATAAAAAAATCTTTAAAAATTTTTAGACTTCTTAAAGCACAAATAGCATATTAAGATACATAAATAGCATATCAGAGATATATGTGGTATTATGAAAGTATTAGCTATATAATATAGCTATTGTTTACAACTTGGGTACGGGTATGTAGCGTGTTGAATGTGACGATAGATAGTCAAGGTATCGTTCAGGTAAACATAGCGGTGTTTCAGGTCCGATTTTCACTACGCTAGTTTACTTTAAGTGTTATTCTTGCAATGGAGTTTTAGAAAACAGTAGTGAATTTCTCCCCATACATATACAATTATTCCTCGAATAAGTCAAGTTAATTCTTCCTGATTATAGCATTGGGAGGGTCACTGCATTAAGTAATATAAGAAATGATTTGCATGAGTACTGATGCGGACAAGGTTCTGTTATACCCGAAGCGACCTGCCAGTACTGTTGTAGGCCTGTTTTCCCGCTTTTTGCTACGAATTCTATGCAACTAACTTTATCACGCCAGACTGTGACTGCTGTGCTGTATGATCTTCAATGTCATGCGGGCATGATGCTAATACAGCTATTGTGTCGTCCACTGGATGTTGCAAGTGCGCGCGTCTGGCTTTTATGAGCGAGAACCAGAGCTAGTCTACTGTCGTATACATATACAATTTTATTTTATTCATTCATAGAAAGCGAGCCTTCTGATTCAATCTGAAGGTCACGTTTTGGAAACTTCAGCACTTTTTTGGTAGTGCATTTCAAGTCTACTCTCGGTACTCATGATGAGATATACGGTTGACACTTCGATTTTGCCAACTGCATCATAGATGCTGCATGACCGACGCAGTCGGTGCACCTCTAAGCTCCAATAACCCACCACCCAGCCAACCAACCGCATCACAATTCTAACTACTTCTAACTTTCGTTTGTTCAAAGACAGCTGCTGTGCCGACTCGTCCGGCACCCGTACGATGCGCCGTGTCTCATCATCTGGTGACTCAGCAGCTTCTCAGCAGCTTCTGTGCCGACTCGTCCGGCACCCGTACGATGCGCCGTGTCTCATCATCTGGTGACTCAGCAGCTTCTCAGCAGCTTCTGTGCCGACTCGTCCGGCACCCGTACGATGCGCCGTGTCTCATCATCTGGTGACTCAGCATTAAATATCCACTGGTTGGCACGAGATGGCGGAGGGTATCGGTCCATAGGTTCTCTGTCGACAGTGGTATGATGCCGACCCTGTGCCTATAGTCCGAGAGGTATACAGTCCTGTCCCTGCTCATCCAGCGCCCTAATGGCGTCTTATATTGGTGATGGGCGTAGTTGTGAGTGCTCCTGTGGCTACTCTAAGGCAGCTGTTCTGCTTTGTTTCTAGTTTTCGACACCGTGCCGGAGAGATGGTGTTAAAGATGGTGATGCGCTATGCATGGAACAAACAGCTTGTAATAATGCTTTGCGGCTTTCGCTGTACCCTGTGCCTGTTAGTGCATTTCTTATCAATGCGCTTCGCGTGCCTCACAGTCGTGCCAGTGATTTGTGTTCAAAGTTACTGCCTTGGCGAAAGCGTAAAATCGTAAACTGTTCAACAAGCTGTTCCCTTTTTCGGTTGGTTTGTTCTGTGTGATATTGACAAGTGACGTTTTGAGTGTGGGATCATAGTTGTCTGAATTGAACGTGGGATAGATTGATTGTTTTGACAACTGCAACGGTATCTAATTATTTTTTTAGCGATGTTACTTTCGTCGTTGAGGAGGAATCGGGTGGCCCAAATAGCTACTTCATCCGCGGGTGGAACCCAGATAGCTGCTTCATCCGCGGGTGGAACCCAGATAGCTGCTTCATCCGCGGGTAGAACCCAGATAGCTGCTTCATTCGCATGGGCAGAAGCTGAAATAGCTACTTCGTCCCATGCAGCTGCTTCACCTGCAGGTGGAAGTACGATTATTTGGCCTCGTGGTTGGCATAGATGTTAATCACAATCAAGAGAGTTGACGCGGTAGCTCTTCCTTTGCATGCGACTTAATCTTGGAAGATGGTGTCCTGGTTCTTGCGATGATGCTATCGCACATGATCTGGCACTCCAGACAGTGCTCCGTCCTTAAGAACGTTGAGCATGAAGTGAGACATGCGTCCATTTAGACCTACACCGTGGAGTGTATGCATAGGGGCGGATCTACCTACCCAGTCAAGTGTAGCAACACTGTCCATGCATGTCGCTACTGCATGCTCGTATGCACCACGATTGATCTGGCGCGCTGAACTGATGAGAGTGCGTAGGTTGACTGAGCCTCTGGTTACCTGCGATACAGGCGATGTCGACGCGCCATCGATGTCGTAGTCGTACTGGGACGTTTCCGGCGTGGCCGCGTCCAGTGCCTCGTACTCGGGGTAGTCGAGCTGAACCGGAGCCGGCCTCTGGCGCGGCCGCTGCCCGGATTTGGCCTGCTCGGTGGCGAGCGGCGACCGCTGCCCGGAGTCGGCCTGCGCCGTGCCGAAGCGCTGCCGAGTCCGCACCGACGCCGGCCTGCGTGGCGAGACGGACGCGAAGCGGGCGCCGTAGTCGGCGTAGTCGGGCTTGTCCGGGGCTGCGCCTGGTGCGGCGTCTGCCGCGCTGGCTCTGTAGGGCCGCGGCGACCGGGCGGCGGCGCCGTAGTCGGGGTAGACGTCGCCGGCGACCGGTCCCTGGCGACGGCGCGAGGCCGTGCTGGTCGCCGGCCCGCCGGCTGCCGGACCATGGTCGGGGTAGTCGGCTTCGCCGGCGGCTGGTGGCGGACGACGGCGCGAGGCTGTACCGGTGACCGCAACTCCAGCTACCGCGCCGTAGTCGGGGTAGTCGCCGCTGGCGGTCGGTCGCGGCCGGCGACGTGCACCTTTACGCGTCGCCGTTGTGTCATAGTCGGGATAGTCAGCACTGGCGGTCGGTCGCGGTCGGCGGCGCGAACCATTGCGTTCGGTGACCGCGTCATAGTCGGGGTAGCCCAGAGGCGGCGGCCGTTGCCTCCGAGAGCCCGCGCCCGGCCGTCTGCGGCCCGGCCGTCTGCGTCTGCCGCCGCCCGGTCGCCGACGCGTCCCAGGTCGCCGCCGCCGGCCGCCCGGACCTCGTCGCAGTGGACGCCGGGTCGTCGTCGTTGTCGTCGTCGTCGTCGTGGTGGTGGTCGTCGTCGTCTCATCATCGTAGTAGTCATAGTAGTAGTCGTAATAGTAGTCGGTGGTGGTGGTGGCGTCCTTCTTGCTCTCCTCGCCGGCGCCGTCGTAGTCTCTGTAGTCGACGTAGTCCTGGGGCCGTCGCCGGAAGGGTCGCTTCTTCCTGGGCGCCAGCGTCGTCGTGAATTTGTACAGCGGTTCATTCCTGAAATGGAGGTCACGTATAAGCGACCAACTCGGTCCTGCAGCTTTCAAAGCGAACACCTTGGATGACCAGTTGCCTATTTGAATCCAAATAGCAGGATACCGCAAAAATCCAAGCCCGTGATCGTTACAGCACATCAGCAACATCGTTGCACCGACACCCACCAAGCAGCTGAATACGGCACCGGTGATGCGTATGCACGACGAGGCGGGTGTTGAGTAACATGTCAGGCGGTGCGTCAGCGGCCCATTCGGTCGGATTTCTCCGTCAACAGCACCGCTGCGCCGTGTTGGCGACACTGAAGTCGTGAAAGCGGCAGCTCGTGCAGATCTGACGCCTTTGGTGGCCGGGCGTAATGTAACGTCTCGCATGAGATGCTGGTGGGTTCTGTGTACTCTGGACTGACGCCTTTGGTGCCGGGCGTAATGTAACGTCTCGCATGAGATGTGGTGGGTTCTGTGTCCACTCTGCGATCTGACGCCTTTGGTGGCCGGGCGTAATGTAACGTCTCGCATGAGATGCTGGTGGGTTCTGTGTCCACTCTGCGATCTGACGCCTTTGGTCGCCGGGCGTAATGTAACGTCTCGCATGAGATGCTGGTGGGTTCTGTGTCCACTCTGCGATCTGACGCCTTTGGTCGCCGGGCGTAATGTAACGTCTCGCATGAGATGCTGGTGGGTTCTGTGTCCACTCTGCGATCTGACGCCTTTGGTCGCCGGGCGTAATGTAACGTCTCGCATGAGATGCTGGTGGGTTCTGTGTCCACTCTGCGATCTGACGCCTTTGGTCGCCGGGCGTAATGTAACGTCTCGCATGAGATGATGGTGGGTTCGGTGTCCACTCTGCGATCTGCCCGATGTCGTGTCCGCCTTGAAGCCTGCCCGGATCCCTTCTGAAGCCTGCTCGGGCAGTAGGCACCCTTTCTGAAGTCGACTGGACTTTGTCTACTTATGAACTTTGTTCATTCTGATTCAGAAGTTCTGAATCGTATCGGATATCACACGTCCACTCTCTTCTGGAGCTTGCCCAAGCCTATTCTGGAGCTTGCCAGTGTTCCTTCTAAGTCTCCCCAACTCCATGCCCCTTACAAAACTTGCCTGTGCCGTAGGTTCCTTATGAAGCTTTCCGGATCTCACGTGGCTTCTGAAGCTTGTCCCGGTGCGATGCTCTTTCCAAATATGGTTCGAGCCCCCTTGTCTCTTCGGAAACAGGGCTGACCCATGCTCCTTCTGAAGTCTGCACAGTGCACGGGTATATGGGTCCCTTCTGAAGTCTACACAGTGCACGGGTATATGGGTCCCTTCTGAAGTCCGGACCGATCGAATCCTGCCCCCACCCCCATCCCTTCTGAAGCCTGTACGGGGTACCTGGGTCCCTTCGGAAGCCTAGCACAGTTCACGGGTATCTGGATCCCTTCTGAAGCCTACATAGTGCACGGGTATCTGGGTCTCTTTTGAAGTCCGATCCAGCCCCCCAACCCTTTTAAAGCCTGCCCGACTGTGTCCTCCGTCAATATCGTTTCGGGTGTCATCTCCCTGTCGCAGCTTTCCCACTTCAGTGTTCCTTCTAAAGCTGCTCAGCTTCGTGTTCCTTCTGAAGCCCGCCGTGATTCAGTGTAGCTTATGAAGTTTCCCTTTGTCATGTAGCCCTGCTGAAGCCTACCCAGCCTCGGTGTAGCTTATGAATCTTTCCTGGATCGTGTAGCCCCTTCAAGCCCTCTCAGGTCCCAGGTAACTGGTGAACCTTTCACGGTTTGAGAGAGCTTCGACCGCGATTCGATCCCTTTAAAAAAACTGGTCGGTGGAGAGCGCATGGATCTGTGACAAGATTCCTGGAGCTCATCGTTCGAACTAAGGAGCGTCTGTTCCGCGGGTAGTTCTGGATCTGTGACAAGATTCCCGGAGCTCATCGTTCGAACTAAGGAGCGTCTGTTCCGCGGGTAGTACTGGATCTGTGACAAGATTCCCGGAGCTCATCGTTCATACTAAGGAGCGGCTGTTCCGTGGGTAGTTCTGGATCTGTGACAAGATTCCCGGAGCTCATCGTTCGAACTAAGGAGCGTCTGTTCCGCGGGTAGTTCTGGATCTGTGACAAGATTCCCGGAGCTCATCGTTCGAACTAAGGAGCGGCTGTTCCATGAGGTAGTACTGGATCTGTGACAAGATTCCCGGAGCTCATCGTTCGAACTAAGGAGCGGCTGTTCCGCGGGTAGTTCTGGATCTGTGACAAGATTCCCGGAGCTCATCGTTCGAACTAAGGAGCGGCTGTTCCGCGGGTAGTTCTGGATCTGTGACAAGATTCCCGGAGCTCATCGTTCGAACTAAGGAGCGTCTGTTCCGCGGGTAGTACTGAATCTGTGACAAGATTCCCGGAGCTCATCGTTCGAACTAAGGAGCGGCTGTTCCGCTGATGGTACCAACAGCAGCTGAATATCCGGATTTAAGGAAGGACACGCACCAAATCCGAAGACAGTTATGTTGGCCAACGTGGCAGACTGACCGATACGTGTAGGAGTCGGAGTTCTCGCAGTCCACCAGGTTGATAAACTGGCAGATGAAGGTGCGCATGTCGAACGCCGTATAGTTGGCGCAGACGAAATCCTGCCTGATGCCATACAGACAATGGTGATACACCTGAAACGTAGACGCAACTGGTAGGTCTTAACATATAGCCTGACGCAAAGTTGACATGACTTAAAGAAAAAGGTGAATGGCTAAGTTTTTCACTGGCATCCACATCAAAACCAGAATTACATACTAAGTACGGAATTCCGAATTTGAAACGCAGAGTTGACAACCAAATATAGATCCAACACATGAAATAATCCCGAAACTCGAAGCACGAAACACAATATACAAATCGAACGCAGAATCTACGCGCGAAGCGCAAAATCGACACCAATCGCAAACTATGGGTGGGGATTCTAGGGGTAGGATGCTCGTCTCCCAGCCATGGGCCAAAACCAATGGGCATGAGGTACAGGCGGCGCTGCATCGCCTCGAGTCCTCAGCTATTGAAGCATCTACACTTTTTGCTATTTTTGCTACGTCACTGGATGTTCTACAGGAATGTTTTAGTGGCATGCATATACTTGTACACATGCTGGCTAGCGGGTGTCTCATGTCAGCTCGGCAAGGCCCTCCTCCCAAGATGGCACCCCCTAGTGGGGTGAGCGCTCGACCGTACATAATAGGTAGCTAATTTTAGATGTTTATATGTGTTGATTTCGTGACGAATGTGATCCTGAAACATCATTCTAACTACTCGTGTGCATTTTGTGGAGCTATGCCAATGTCATGTGGAGTTATTCACCCTGAAACTTCACGATATATCTATATATCGATATATCTATACATTGGGTCTCAATGCATAAAATCGGTACTTTATACTTAGAAATATCTGGTGCTCAGTTCACCAATATCGATACATTGCGTCCACATGGATTGTCCCTGTAATCCTAGCTGTAGGGGCAACATCGATACAGGAAGACTTAGGGCTCAGAAGAAGGCCGAGTTACATGCAGGGGGAGGCAGGCAACCTCCGTAAAATAGTCCGATTTAAATGCAAAACCACGCCAAGCCGTGTAAAACTGTCCCATTATCCACGTCAGCCAATTGTTTGGATCCCATACGAAGTAAATATGTGGGTGAAACTATGGACCGAGAAGGGCCAGGGGCTTAATGATCACAAAGTTTGAACTATTTAACGTAAGCTGTATTTGGGATAGCAGCCTTATACCGTTATTATGATTATACCTAACACGGGACCCCTCTACATTGCACCTGACACCATGTTCAGGCACACGCTCTATGCCTTGCTCGCAAACCTGAAGGTGGTGGTAGACAACCGGATTACTGATGAAGACCGGGAGAAAGATCGTTTCTGGAATGTTCGCCCCATTTTGCAGCCAGTGCAGAAGGGTTGGCTTGGGCTTTCCGGGCCCCAGACAAGTGCTTTCCAACGAGCAAATGATTCCTTTCACCAGCCAATGCAAACTGACGTGGCAAGTGCCAAGTAAACCGAATCCGGAAGGACTAAAGAGCTGGATGCTTGTTGAACCAAGTAGTTTAGTTGTCGACTTCGCAGTCAATCAGGGAAGGAGGCGCATCTTCTCACAGAACCATGCTCAGGAGAGACTGGCTCCAGTACTTGGGAAGCCAGACTTGGGAAGTCTTCATGCTCACCAAGACGCTTCATGGAGGAAGCAAGGTGGACTTCGATCTCTTCGTCGCCGCAGTGAAGGTTCGGGATCGCAGGATCCTGCCACACCGAGTGGATGTGGCGGGAAAGGGACGGGTACGATTATGAGACATCGCATCCGCAAGGCCACCAAAGTTATTCCTGGTGTGAAGGACTTCAAATATCTCGGTCATCAGTGTGCACTATCTGCCAGGATTCCACACGAGGCGCACTGGGAATCCCAACCTGGATGGATATCAAGCCCGTCGCCCTCGTCTTTGACCATGAAGAGACCAAGCTAGATATTGACTGTGGACGCTGATCTCAGAAGGAGAGGTCGTGCGTGACGGTGAGGCGCCGGAACATTGTGCGTCTGTACAACAGGTGCATGAGTGGCACAGACTTCATGAGCAGGATGATCACGCTCTATAGGATGAAGATGAGGGCCAGAAAATGGATCGTGCAGACTATATTCCACATGCTCCACATGGTTGCTGTTAACTGGCGGGTCGAGTACCGTGAACCAGGGACGGATCCATAAATTTTCATGCTGAGGGCACTCGTCTAGAGGGGCACTAATGCGAAAATCCCTGGAGGGGAGCCTTCTATTGATATAGCCATTGAGTGGGATGTGGGGGAGTGCACTCCAGCATACTGAATGGGCGTCCCTTCGTCTGAGAGGAGCGCCTTTGGCTGAAAAGAAATCCGCTAATGAGGGGGGGGGGGGGGGGGAAGAGGGGGAGGGCTTTTGTTGGCCAGAGGCCCGCTACCTTTCCACGGTGGAGGGACACTTGCCTCCTCCCCAGCATCTGCTCCTGCCGCGAACAGATGTGTGGGATGGGTCCAGAGGGAGATGGGAGCTCCATAAAGTACATGGAGTTCAAGCTCACAGGGCAGCTCATCGAAGCCACAACACCTTCTACCTATATCTACCTATATCCACGGGGTGGATGAAGGGGAACGTGTAGAGAACCAGATGCTCGTCCTGCCAGTGTTGTGTGCCTCACTTATCGCAAGAACTGCTGCAGCCAGTTCCACGAGTGAAGGCGATGCTGCGTAGGGGCTGATCTGAGAATGCAGCAAACTCGTTCTGCAAATACACTCATGCATTTCATACAGGAGCGCAGCGAGGATTTTCTTACGGAGACGACCCCCAAAAGTACAATTTTACGGAGGCTGCTTTCGGTGCGCCTCGCGCTCCGTAAATTTGTTTGGCGTGTTGCAAATTGCAACATGTCTTGCTTGTTCTAGTGCAATGGGGGCCTTCCCCACCTTGGCTGCGCTTCTGCTGTCATGCAACTTTCATGTTTTGCACTGTGCACGCTTGTTGCAGGCATGAATAAACAATGAGAAACCAGACACCTTACTTGTTTGAAACCGAATGCAAGGTACCGACAGAAGTCATTAAGACCCAACGTATGCATGTCTTTACATACAAACCATACAAGGGAATCCTTATATATATATGTATATATATATATATATATATATATATATATATATATATATATATATATATATATATATATATATATATATATGTGTGTGTGTGTGTGTGTGTGTGTGTGTGTATTTGTGTGTGTGTGTGCCCTACTGTCTCACAATCTAATGCTGATGCTCTTCATATTACTCCCAAACACGAATGGGTCTGAGGAGGGGTCAAAGCAGTCAGCGCATCGCAAAGCCAACCAACCGAAGAGCTGGCAGTCTTCCCGGCGCCTCCTGGCTGTGTCGCCAGACAAGGAGCCTTCCCGGTACCTCTTGGTTGTGCCGACAGGCTGGCGTTTCCGCTTTTGTACGCCGACAGACTGCCTTCCCGGGCCTTCTGGCTCGTCAGCAAGAGCTGGCGTTCCGGCGCCTCCTGGGTGTTGTCGCCAGACAAGAGTTGAGTGGAGTCGCCGGCGGCTGCATCCAGCCTACACCACGGTAGCGTTGTTTTGAATTGCCAGGTAGCAGGTCAGAGCCGGCCGGTACCTGGTGTCACGTCAGCGCCTCTTTCATTTGCCCATAGCCCGAACGGTAAGTAACATTGGCTGTAGTGTCCACACCGCTGCCGGTGCCGACAGGTGCACATTGCCATCTCCTGGCTCCACATCCACATCGGTTTGTGGTGCGGATAAGTCGCGGCCCTGCGTCTGGTAGGCGTACGACAGGTTTAATTCGCAGTTATTCAGCGTCCCTAACTACCTCGCCGATCTGCTGCTACATATTTCGTTTCCCACAGCCAACCAGTATGAGAATCATCCATGGACACAGAAGCCACGTAATTCCCTACCGGCCAGCGTGCTTGTGCTGCACTGAGCCAATTTCTCGGATCGTTAAATAGTTTCATGGCAATCTTCTGTGGTCCTGGTTGGGTCGCAGATCAGCCTGCACTGCCAAGGAAGGGGCTGGCGGGTTGTTTTGCGAGCGTCAGCAAGCCGGTAATCCGGACAGAGAGCAGTTCCCAGCTAATCTCTCGTGCGTCCAGTCGCGACCTGCATCACAGACGTTATTGATGTGTGTGGTACGACCTGCATAGCAGACGTTATTGATATGTGCGGTACGACCTGTATAGGCCATAGCAGACGTTATTGATGTGTGCGGTACGACCTGCATAGCAGACGTTATTGATGTGTGCGGTACGACCTGCATAGGCCATAGCAGACGTTATTGATGTGTGCGGTACGACCTGCATAGGCCATAGCAGACGTTATTGATGTGTGCGGTACGACCTGCATAGGCCATCGCAGACGTTATTGATGTGTGCGGTACGACCTGCATAGGCCATAGCAGACGTTGTTGATGTGTTCGGTACGACCTGCATAGGCCATCGCAGACGTTATTGATGTGTGTGGAACGCAAGGACGGTCAGAGTGGGATCATGGTGCAGAATTGCATGCGTTTACACATTGAACACAGTTGTCAGCGAAATCGCATACTGAGCGAGGTAATGCGCAAAGGGTAGCAGTTGCCACCAAAAGGCATACTATTATGAAAGGTCACTACGGCTGGCTTTCAAGGTCGAAAAACGTGGCTGACCTTGATATCACAACTATACTGTTGGCTTAGCATTCATGCTATGAAAAAGTACGTTATATGAGGGAGATATTTCGTGTTTCTGGAATTCGTCCCAAAAAATGTTTTTGGTGAATGGCATTACATCTGGCAACACATTTCACCAACTTTGTCGCATGCAATAAGTTCTGCTCGAATCTGAATTTGAATCGTTTGCATGTGGTGCATTTTCACCGAGTGTGGGGCTCAGATATTCAGCGGATAAAAGCGACAGAAGTATTTATCAGAAGCTGCTTTGACTTTGACTACGCTACTGCCGCTTATCAGCCGCGATTACCACACCGGTAACGGACATTGCGATTACCACACCGGTAACGGACATTTTAGTCTATCGTGTCTATCGTATTTTGCCGGATTTGGCACTTATGGTGCTAATCGGTTCAGAAGTCGTGTTCGAAAAAGCATCACTGACACCAAAGAAAACGTGTTCGACGTTAATGGGTGAAATCCAACTGAATGGCTAAATATATTGCACGACGAATGAAGCCGTGTACATGATCTAGCACACCGGAACTGGTGGCGGACCATGCTAGAAGCCCGCAGCAATGGTGCAGACCCAAGCTCAAGACCTAGCGATAACGGCTCGACCAGAGATGTTCCAAGAAACTTTTCTTAGAAGGAGGGGGTACATTTTTTTGAGAGGGGGAGGGGCGCCTTCGGCGGGGAAATTAAATTCGTTGGCGGAGGGTGGGGTGCACTCAAACATTCTGAAGCAGCACTTTTTCGTCTGAAAAATACGAAAATGTTTCCCTTCCCCCTCTGGAGAAAATGTTCCCTCCTCCCTGTATGAAAAGTTTCTTGGAACATCCCTGGTCGAGCCGTTATCGCTAGGTCTTGAGCTTGGGTCTGCACCATTGCTGCGGGCTTCTAGCATGGTCCGCCACCAGTTCCGGTGTGCCAGATCATGTACACGGCTTCATTTGTCGTGCAATATATTTAGCTTTTCAGTTGGATTTCACCCATTAACGTCGAAGACATTTTCTTTTGTGTCAGTGATGCTTTTTTCGGACACGACTTCTGAACCGATTAGCACCATATGTGCCAAGTCCTGGCAAAGTTCGTTTTTTTGCTTTAAAACAAAATCAGTTAAATGGGTGGGTTCACTCGAGCCTTCTTCAAATGGCGCCATTCCTGGCTGGATGGGCGTCGCCACCTTCCATGGTAGGGGTGCGGGGGGCACATTCCGCCAGCGCTCCCCCTGTATTCACCCCTGAGTTGGACCACGCCGCTCCGCCAGACCACGATACTCGGACCACGCATGGGAAGGTAGTCGGGAACTGGTCACCATGGTGGGCTGGCGATGGGTGATGACGGGAGAAGAGAGACAACGGACGACGGACGTTCGGCGTGCACGAGAGCTGGTCTCCGTCGGCCGTGCACGAGAGCTGGTCTCCGTCGGCCGTGCACGAGAGCTGGTCTCCGTCGGCCGTGCACGAGAGCTGGTCTCCGTCGGCCGTGCACGAGAGCTGGTCTCCGTCGGCCGTGCACGAGAGCTGGTCTCCGTCGGCCGTGCACGAGAGCTGGTCTCCGTCGGCCGTGCACGAGAGCTGGTCTCCGTCGGCTGTGCACGAGAGCTGGTCTCCGTCGGCTGTGCACGAGAGCTGGTCTCCGTCGGCTGTGCACGAGAGCTGGTCTCCGTCGGTCGTGCACGAGAGCTGGTCTCCGTCGGCTGTGACCGAGAGCTGGTCTCCGTCGGCTGTGCACGAGAGCTGGTCTCCGTCGGCTGTGACCGAGAGCTGGTCTCCGTCGGCTGTGACCGAGAGCTGGTCTCCGTCGGCTGTGACCGAGAGCTGGTCTCCGTCGGCTGTGACCGACGAGCTGGTCTCCGTCGGCTGTGCGACGAGAGTCTGGTCTCCGTCAGGCTGTGCACGAGTTAGGAGCTGGTAATTACTCCGGTCCGGCTGTGACCGAGAGCTGGTCTCCGTCGGCTGTGACCGAGAGCTGGTCTCCGTCGGCTGTGCACGAGAGCTGGTCTCCGTCGGCTGTGCACGAGAGCTGGTCTCCGTCGGCTGTGCACGAGAGCTGGTCTCCGTCGGCTGTGCACGAGAGCTGGTCTCCGTCGGCTGTGCACGAGAGCTGGTCTCCGAAGGTCGCATCTCACGGGCTGAGCGATGTGGCTGGGATGAGCTGCGAGAAGTCGGCACACCGGCAGGCGGCGGACGCGTTAGGAAGCTGGTAATTGACTGTGGCGGTCCGGCTGTGGACGGCGTCCGGACAGGCGGCTGACGGCGTCCGGACAGGCGGCTGACGGCGTCCGGACAGGCGGCTGACGGCGTCCGGACAGGTGGCCGACGGCGGTCGGACAGGCGAGGCCGATCGGTGGGATTAGGTGCACGGTGTGCAGACAACAGCCAGATACAGTGTCGGCTGCACCTGCGCCGGCTCTCAAGACAGCTTGTCACGGAGAAGGTCACCCAGCCTGCTGTGCAGCAGTCCAGCAGCACACTGCTCACGTTTCCACTGGAGGGGATATGGGAGTGGGGTGTGAAGTTCCTTGGAATGAATTTGCCATTGTCAACCGATAGATGTGGTGGTTGAGAGCTGGAGTATTCCATGACAAATCGACCACCCAAAAGCCGAAAATAACATCCTACATCCCGACATTTTTCTGCTTCGGTGCACTGAATAATCATAGGCGTGGATCACATGCGTGCGTGATCGCACCTGTGCTTTTCTTATCTGCCTCAGAAAAGCGGTCATGGATATATATCCCCGGGCCTTTTGACGGGGTCACTTGTTAGCGGCGTCCTTGATCCACTGTGCTTGATCTTTTGGCTATCTCAGAATATTTGAGTTAAAAATATGAGGTAGTGACCCCTTGACCTGAGATGACGTCAACAGGTGACCTACTTTGATCTATGGGACACTCAAAACTCCATTTTTTAAGGCAGAAGTCAGGCTTCATTACTGATCTGTCGAGGCAAACAAAGGGTGTTTGTTCGATAAATTTGTATCATTTACGTTCGACTTTATATTTTGTTAATCAATATGCTTGCTAGGACTAAAATCGAGAATTACAGCCAGGCTGTGCAATTGTGTATTCGTTGAATTAAAATATTACTTCTATGTACCCTCTGCCGATTCGAAAGAGAAAGTTTTAAAAATGTCGAAAGTGGAAGAAAAATATGTGGAAAATTCATAGTGTTGAAACTTTGAGTTGCAGGTGTTTATAAAGCTTCATTTCAATGCGCTCCTCCTTCCTAAGCACAAAACACTTTCAAGTTGCAAAATCCGTAGCCATTAAAAGTTAGCCGTCACGCCAGCAGATCTTTGTGTCTTTTAAAATGCTCCTACCCATGGATAGGTTGACAGGAGTGGCTTCCTTACCCGTGCGATCTAATTACGTTCAATTCTGGGGTTGGGAAGAAGGTCACGGTGCAGCAAGGCAAGGTAGGCTACATCACTCCCAGACCGTTTTTACTTGCTGGACAGTCCCCGTCACCAGACATTGGCAAAACACTTCCATGAAGCCCTCTCAGACAAACACTTCCATGAAGCCCTCTCAGACAAATAGCAAAGCTAGCACGTCGTTGCTCCAAGAATGACTGTACATAGGTTGTAATGGGCAATTTATTATTATGAAATGCTAACCTAATCTGACCCTTTTTATCCCAAAATATTGCTAGGTCAAAATAGATCAAGGAAAATAGAACGATAGGTAAGCAATACAAGAAAGGAACAGAGAATTAATCAAACATAGCAAGCATGCCTAGATCATCAAATACACACCACTGCCACTAATTGTAGTAGTTCATATTTTCTATTAATGCATTGCGATACATAATATTCATCACGATTTTATTTCTAAGTGCATCTTCCATTCTGTGGATAACACATTAGCTTATTGCAAGCCCTTGGTGCAGTTAAGGGTAGCGAAGACATTTAATAATTTGTGACAGAAAAGGGTTGCCTAACTCCGAGGAGACGCCCTCGATGCGATAAAATGCTGTGAATTACGATGAATAGTTGTTGAATGACCATTTTTATGGATACGTTGTCCCAGTAGCATAGGCGGCGGCACGTCGGTACGCAAGGGGGCCAAGCGAGCATGGTGCCTCCTTCCCTGGGGGGGGCTCCTGGCGTCTGGGATCTCCCCAGGGTCTGCCACCGGGATGAGAGGTGGCATTCCCGCAGTGCCAAGCCTGCTAGATCTAAAGATATGCCAAAGTACCAGTACATAATAGATTGCATATTGTAACCAAGCCCACGAAAAGTAATTTTACCAATCGTGTGGAAGGCATCGGGCAGAACTATATGGGGACCATGTAGTTTCGGATGGGCAGGAGAGGGGGGCTCCTGTAATCCAAGTGGGCCCATGCAGTTTCCTATGGGGAGAAGAGGGGGCCTCTGTAATTCAAATAAGGCTTCCTATAATCCCAGGGGCTACCTACAATCCCACCGGCACTCCTGCAGTCCCAGGGAACCCGGGACACTCACGTAGCTTCGGTAGGGCCTCTCATAATCCCAAGGGATCCCAGCTGTAATCCCAGTGGGCCGATCCCATAGTGCCAGTGAGACGTCCTGTAACCACAGGAGTCTCCTGTAGCCCCAGTGGGCCTCCTGCAGTTCCGGATGGGGAGGAGGACAGGCGGGCTAGATCCCAGCTGTAATATCAGGTGGCCTCCTGCGGTCATAGGGGACTCCTGAAATCTAAAGGGCCTCCTGTAATCCAAGGTTGAACTCTAGTAATCCCAGGGAGCCCCTGGTAATCTTAGAGAGGCCCCCTGTATTCCCAATGGAGCCTCTTATGCCAGAGGGCCTCTTGTCCCAGGAGGGCTTATAGGAGGCCCCCTGCAGTCCCAGTGGGGCCTCCTGTAATACCAGAGGGCCTCCTGGTGCCCAAAGATGGCCCACAGGAGGCTCCCTCCTGGGGCTAGTGGCTCCCTTAAATCCAATTTAAGGGGGCTAGTGGCCCCCTGCTACCCTATCCTCCTTCCGCCGTCCCCACCTAGTAGTCATCATCTATGGTGCATACAACATTCGTGTCCTGTGAAGCATATCAGCGCAATCCACATCAATGTCAGGTAAAAAGCACCCTCCGCTTGTGCTGCATGAGCGACATCGGAGCACTGCGGCTGAAGCTGAAGGGGGCATCTTTGTCCAGCGAGAGGCGCAGACAAGGGGGGGGGAGGAGTGTCGGTCAACGCAACCTCAGCTTGAACTAAAGTTGCCACTTTTCCTTCACATACCAACAAAATCTGGTCCAGCACGGCACGTGACCCATTAGTTCAGAATTTGTCACCTAAAAAGTACACCGAAGTTTTGCATCATCAAAATGGTAGTAGGCAATATAAAAAAAAATGCAAACAAGAATTAACTTCGTAGATGTGTGATGTTCGGCATTGTACGATTAGAAGTTATTGGGAAGCTAAGGAACTTCAACCTATGAGCAGTCTTTGCAACGTGGTATTAAAAAATGTATTGCTTATGCATGTAACTCAATCACTTGACTTAGGCCAACACAGCTAGAGTACAGCATACCACCTATTAGCACACCAAGAGGCACTAGCTTTCCTGTGCTGTACTGTGCTGCACTGTGCTGTGCTGCTGTGCCAAGAAGGTAACAACTCTAGCGTGAACAGGGCGACGCTCAGGAAGGAGAAGTGCATCAAACTATGAGCTAAAAAAAGAGTAAAAGTGTCCAGTTCAACATCTTTATTTCTTCCAAAATTACAAAAAAATATCATTTTTAGGCGTGGGAAGATTTTTGGTGAAGGGGTGGAGGATGCCAAGCAATGATATTTTAAGTAGCCTAGCTACGTAGAAAAGTAAACGGTTTTCTACATAGTTGCGTTTTTATACCTACATACATACATACGGTATGGGCGCTATTGGCGATTTTAGTCCTATCAGGCTTAGAAATTAGCAAGACGTTTCCTTCAAGAGGGCGCCGTTTCCTCTCAGAGAGCGCCTTTCGTCGAAATATCCTTTGAGCGAGGCGGGTTTCATTAGCCTGCCCGGAGGGGTGCCTTGTCCCGGTAAGAGGGGCACCACCTGTTCATGGGTGAGGGTGCCCATAATGTCCTCCCTGTATCTACTCCTGGGGAAAGTGCCCTCTAAAAGTACGCACAACAACGTATCTGGTGTCTGCCTAGAACCCATGCCAATATCCAACATATGTTAACTTCAACCAAACAACAGGCACTGCCCTAACCATACACCATGAAAAAAACAGTAGGTACTACGAGGAAAGATCACCACCCATCGGCAAGCAAGCATTAGCATACTCCACATTGGTCAAGAAATACTCATCATGCCACGTTGCAATAACATCATCTCCTTGAAACATTGAAAGGTGTCGCACATGGACGGGAGTGATCGCATGAAGGATTCTCTGTAAAATTATCTCCTTATATATTCATTTTTGTTCGTAATTCCCCGGCTGGGAAGCAACGCACTGAATTTAAAAACACAGCAAGCACCCAGGTCTTTCAATAGGTACTGGAATATAGCGCGCAAAGCTATTGAAATACGATATCAACAACCTCCCACCACACACTTCCAACGGTAGTGGGCCGCAGTTTGCTGACTCCGGTGTCACAGTCGCCTGCACTGCCATCTGGTGGCAGAAACTCCGCGTTGTGTCCCACTCAATCGTTGGTTACAAATAAAAGCAAGAATCTCATTTTTATTTTTATTTCTTGCTTCGGAAGGTAGCTAATCAAACTTGATTTTGCGTTTTGAAGAATGGAGTTCGGGTTGTCCCCGTTGGTCAGAGTAGGTCACGAAAGCTTATGGCATGAGGTCAGAACCTCAATTTCCCATCAATATTCCGAGATAGAAAAATGAGGATCGATAAAAACTGTTTTAAATACGGGCTATAATATTTCAAATACTATATTTTAGAATTCATATATTTCAAATACTTAAATAATAACCTTCGTGGTTATTAGAATCAGTCATAACTAGGCCTCGACCTCAAGGACTATTGCCAGGCCTTGACTGTTGCTCAGAAGTAAGTGACAAAATAAATTATATACATATGATTATCATATAGTCAAGGAGCGTTGATTACTTAAAATTGTTGGATGGGCAGAACACACGAAGGGAACGAGCGGGTCCAAATGGATGGGGGGGGGGGCACAATCCACAGGGTCCCATGCTTAAAGCTGAAATTATTGGAGGGTGGGTGCAAAGCCAACATCGAGGGGGCACTTTTCTGCTCAAAATGATATAAAGCATGCATAAAATACAATTATCTAAAACACTTGAGCATATGTAATTAATTATGTCAAATATGCTCACACGTATATAAAACAACAACCTTGGATCTAGACTTTGTAAGCCTTGTGTTCTTGTAATTCAAGTGCTAGGCCATATAACGTTGTCAACCTCTCACGATGATTGGTCGCGGGTGGCCTCGGTACTCCGGTGTAGTTACCGTATGCATAGATTTTAACACACATCAGATATATACAGTGAAGTGGTCTGGTCGAAATGTCGTGGAATGGACCGGCTTTGAGTGACCTTGGCGATAGGAACCGTCGCATAAATGGGAAAACAACAGAATGAAATGCAAACAATCCTTAACCTTTTGCTTTTTTCGTGTCGTTTCCTTGCAGCTTCCTCTCTGACAACCAACACCCACCTGGCACTTGTAGTCAATGTTAGCGTAGAATCCGTCGATCTTGTCTTTGCAGTCGTACTTGATTTTGTTGGGCACGCGGCTGAAGAACGGGTATCCGGTCATGTTGTAGCCGTTCAGCTCCCGAGGCAGGTTGGGGTCGAACTCCCAGTCGATCTGTGGGTCGCCGGTGAAGCGCGGGTCTCGCGTCCTGCCGCCCTTCTTGGGCCGCGCCGTGGTGGTGGCTGGCGTCGTCGGCGTCACCTCCTGGCCGACGCACGTGCACACCAGCACTGCGAACACCAACACGACATCAATGGTGCAGCAGACACCCACCACTGTGTACACCAGCACTGCGAACACCAGCACGACATCAATGGTGCAGCAGACACCCACCACTGTGTACACCAGCACTGCGAACACCAGCACGACATCAATGATGCAGCGGACACTCACCACCGTGCACACCAGCACTGCGAACACCAGCACGACATCAATGGTGCAGCGGACACCCACCACTGTGTACACCAGCACGACATCAATGGTGTAGCAGACAATCACCACCGTGCGGAGCAGCGGTGCCGACAAACCGTCCTGCTGATTCAGCACGGACATCGGTCAGCAGCGTCACAATGAAGAGTTGCATCTGCTGTTGCTACCTGGTCGGTTACTGAAGATCGCAGTGTCGATGGCGTCAGTACTGGCGCCAGTGGTGATGGCGTCAGTACTGGCACCAAGTTAGGCGTCAGACGCAGTCTTGATGCGGACATCGGGGGGGGGGATCTCCAGTAAATAAATAAAACAGGTAGGTTCCTGATGTCATTGAAGAACTCTGAAATATGCCCCCTCGACAAGCGAACCCGGATGCCCACTAGTGTGTGCGCAAATAATAAAGTTACAATTTGTGAGACTGTCTCCATAAAATATGATGCGAAGTGCATTATTAAAGTTAGCTTGCCTTCACACGTCAATTCCATTGCCACTCATAGCAATATACTGCGCATATTGTTACTTTGTGCATTGTCTTCTGAAACTATTTTCTGAGTCTCAAATATGGCGTGGTACGCGGACCGCCGCCGACCGTTCATCAGTCATGATATGGCGGGCCGCGAAACCATTATCTGAATGTTAATGGGCCCCCAACGCTAAAGTTGCAGGCATATTTTTATATTTAAAACGATTGGCGATGTGCCTGGCATGATTTCCGCTACCATTGGAGTTGAGGCCGATAGGTTCTCTCGATATTGTTTAAGAACTACGCTTATGGATGTTGAATGGAATGAATGCATCCACAAGCATGCATTTCTTCAATACAATTTTGGCGTGGCAGAGCCGATGTTGCTTGTTAATGATCAATGCTGAAACTTTATTTTATGTGCCGCCGTTCGGCCACCATACGGATCCTCTGGGCAGCAAATGTCAGCGCTTCACGTGTATCTAGCCATGCCAGAACCTCAGTAATACCTGAAAGCTTCATGTAAAAAGGTGAAAAATGACAGAGTTATATGTTTATAAAAGTAGACGAGTATGACATCAGAAGGCAACTGATTTCATGCCGGTTAATTTGAGACCATTGGAAATTAATTCGCTAATGTTGAACATTTGATATAAAATTTTAAGGAATGCAAGGTAATAATTTGAGACACACATCCTGGAATCGAGTGTAAAAATAACATGGTTATTGGCTATTTAAGGTTATTGGAGGTTATTGAATTGATATCAAGATGTAGCACGCTCGATCTTCGTTTAATTAAGAACATTGGAAATTGTCAGCGAATAACACATAAGATGCATAATGCGTTTTATTACAAGAAGTCGGGTGGCTAATTGTTCCCATTTCACTTTCAGGGCAAAGTGAAATGTGCAAAGTGTGTTTTGCTTCAATACTTCCCGACGGTAAATGAAATGCTGAATGACTGGTTAAGTGCAGTGGTTTTGAAAACAGCACAGCATTAAGGGTATATAATGATGATATGTACCTTGGATGATTTCAGTCATCGTTGCATATCGAATATTGAGGAGTCTGTATGGGGAATAACAGATTAGATCTCTGTAAATTGTAGACTATATTTATCCATTGGCAGCTCAAATGTTAGATATGACTGAAGTGCCGTTGGCATGTGCCAGTGCTTTATTGAGCACGGCTAAACGCTATTAGTTGAAGTTGTGACTTTATGCTCTAGCGTCAGTGAACAGCTACATATCCCGACTTTGTCCATGGCCATGGATCCCGACCGGGGGTGTATCCCCACTGGGGGGATCCCGACCACTCTCACGTGGCAGGCGCCTCACCGAGGGTGGTTCCCGACCGGGGGTAGATCCCCACCGGGGGTGGATCCCGACCGGGGGTGGATCCCGACCGGGGGTGGATCCCGACCGCTCTCACGTGGCAGGCGCTGCACCGGGGGTGGATCCCGACCGCTCTCACGTGGCAGGCGCTGCACCGGGCATGCATGTCGCCGTGGAGAAACCCATCGCATGCAGTGCAGACCGTGACGGAACAATAGCAGTAATGTCACGTTCACTTCCGACGGCGCGGCGTGAAGATTCAGCAGGGGCGGATCTGAGATTTGGCCAAGGGAGATCCAGAATGTTAGTGGCCTCTGGACTTTAGTGCCCCATCTCTCTCGCTGAGAGTTCCCCTGTCATGAACAATTTTGTTCACCGGGCAGGGAGGGGGCAGACAGAGCATTTATGGGTTCCTCGTACGACACTCCATCTCTACAAAGGACCGCCACCCAGCCCCCCCCCGCCAGTGACTGAATATTTTGAAGTTCAATACCGGAAATTTACATTTCCTCTACTTCCAGCGCCTGCTCGCATAACGCACGCCAAATCCTACACTAAAGATAAATATCAAGTTTGTATATGTAGCAAAAGTAACTTTCCTCCACGTACTGTTTTCAAATGTTAAAGTCGAAACGTTGACGAAATACAGAGATGAACCATGTGTGAATGATAATCATTACCATTAAGAACTATGGCGATGTACCTCACACACACGACGAGGAAACAAGGAAAATAATACGATTAATTGAAGCGGGAAGCAGAAGATTCACGAACTCAGAACTCGCAGCATATTCGACGAATCATGCGTATATATAGATGTATATTATATGTACGTATGTTATATATATATATATGTATATATTCTTGTTTGGTACGCCACTCTGCGGCCGCTCAACGCATTTTTTTTGTAGCCGATGACACTCTTCAGAGTAGAAAGACCCTCCAGATAATTTTTCTGGACCTGTTCTGAATTTTCCGGCGTCCGGTTCGATTCAATTGAGTCCCTTTGTTATTTCTTGTGGTCGAGTTTTGTTTTTGTAAGCCCCCTGTGCGATATTTTTGGGTCCCGGTACGATTCATCGGGTTCCCGGTGCGTTTTTCGGCGTCCCACGTTTCTTTTCCGGCGCCCGACGAGTATTTGTTGGGTTTTTGACGCAATTTTTTGTGGCCGTGAAGTGACATTCCGGCAGAAATTGAGTGGCTTCCAGTGAGATTTTCATGGGCAGCGGCACGAAATTCGTGGGACGAAGTGCGAATTCTTGTTACCCTGTTGTCATTCTTTGGTATCCCTAGCGCGAGTTTTAGTTGCTTCCCCACTTTTTTAGGGTGCCCAATACATTTTGGGGGCTTTTGGAGCGATTGTTGCGAATCGCTTTCCACGTCCGGACTGTTTTTTTTTCGCTGCCCGGCTTCTTTTTTCTTTTTGGTGGTCCCGATGAGATTTTGGAGCCCCGGTGCGACTTGTCAAACATCTGCCGTAATTTTCAGGTGCCCCGGTCCGACTTTTTTGGGTCTCAGCACGATTTTCAGGGGGCCCGGCCCGATCGTTTGGGTCCAGCTTTATTTGCAGGGGCCCCGGCGAGACTTCTTGGGCCCCATCGTGATTTCAAGGGACCCCGACCCGCCTTTTGAGGTTCCAGCGTGATTTTCGGGGGCCCGGCGCGACATTCCAGGAGGCCCAGCGTGACTTGTTGGGGGTTCCATCAGTCTTTTCAGGGGCCCGGTCCCACTTTTTGGAACTCCAGCGTCATTTGTAAGGGCCCGGAATGATTTGTTGGTCCCCCAATGCGATTTTCAGGGACCTTGGTGCGGTATTTGGTGGCCGCAGCGTCATTTTCAGCGGGCTCCGCGCGACTATTTTGGCCCACAATGACTATGATGTGTCTGGCGCAATTTTGGGCGGGCCCAGCGGGATTTTCAGGGAGCCTGGCACAATTTGTCCGAAGCCCGGTGCGATTCTCGGGGGCCCTCAACCTCTCAGGTTGGGGGAAAATGCCCCAATGCCCCCTTCGGTACGTCATTGGTGGGACTCGGAGGTGAAAGGTTGGGATCTTGGATGATTCGAGGCACCAAATGGATAGTGAGCTCCTCATATGGTGTCTCAATCTCTCTTGTAAGCTGGAGTCCTTCATCAGCTCCAGGCACTTTTTGATTTTAGCATGCTAGCCAAAGGCTCAATTTTTTGTCATCACCCATTCTAGCATTGCTAGCTTCCCCTGCGCCCCTTCCGAAGTTCCTCCCGTTGCTGTACGACCATGCATTTTCACGGAACATCATTATTGACACACATAGTATAATATGGTGTAGTAAGGCAAGAACAGGAGTGCTGTCAGTCCTTAGTCTCACTTCAATTGCAATTTGTCTTGGTGTATTTTTAATCGCATGGATTCCGCTCGTCAGTTGAGTGTGGCGACAGTTATGGGCTATGAATCAGAAATGGATTTCGCTCATCAGTTGAGGGTGGCGACAGTTATGGGCTATGAATCAGGCATGGATTTTGCTCATCATTTGAGGTTGGCAGTTATGGGCTATGAATCAGACAGCACGATTGGCATAAGCTACATCTTAATTGTGGCATCCCCACCGTGACATCTTTAATTGCCACACATATTAACGCTTCATGCGGTAGGTGGAAAATTAACGACCTTGGTTACTTGGTGCGAACAGTTCGCTAATATATACCTTTGTTTGTTCTCATATAAAGGATGCTTTATAAGAAACTAGTTACAATTCAATCAGCCGGAAAATATTTGACCTATGGTGTTGCGCTCTGGTCGCATTTGATATTCAAGCGGTAGGTTTCAATATAGTGATGTCGAACGATACGACACATTTGACACAAAACAGAGCCTCATGGGATCTGATATAGTGAGGCTGGGTGACTTCTTGGTGTTTGAGTGAATTCCTTTTCAAGTAGTTTTCCAACAGGTGCCCTTTCTGTCAAGTGGTCTCTGTTATCAAGAAGGCTCAGGGGCACCCTCTGTCAGTCTGTGATCCCACGTAGCAGCCCAGGGCCCTCCATGTACCTTGGGGCTCTTTACGACACCCCAAGAATCCTTTTCGGCCTGGACTGTCCCCGTGACTCGGGAGCCTTTTCACCGGTAATGAGGCACACTGTCAGCTTTGGACCTTTCTCCATTAGCATTAACCAAAGTCAACCCAGGGGCCCTGCATGTCCGGCTCGAGGCCCTCTTTCAGGACTCCGCCCCCCCCCCTCTTTGAACAGCTTGGGCCCCTCCGTCAAGCCAAAGGGCCCAATGTACGAGTTGGTCCCCACTCGTCGGCCAGGGGCCCATCATACAGGCTCAGAGCCCCCTCCGACGGCCTGGGGTCCTCCAGCGGTTAGGGGTCTTCTCCGTCATGTAGGAGTTTTCTGTCGCCTCACAGCATGGGCGGATACAGGGAAGGCACTGAGGGGGGGGGGGCTCCTCCCATTGAGAGGTGGGACCCCTTTTAGCGACTTCTTTAGCGACCCAGGGCGTTCTCTGTCAGGCCGGAGGCCCCTCTTTCAAAAGTTTGACTCCTCCATCAGATCAGGGGTCTTTTTTTTGGTGTGTGCCCCTCCGTCAGCACAGGGGCCATCTTACTGGCTCGGGTCCCGCTCTGACGGCCCAGGATCCTCTCCAGGGGCTAAGATCCTTCACCATCTACTCAGAGGCCCACTTCGTCGGTTTATGGGCTCTCCCCGATGGCTCAGGGCCCTCTTTGTTGTCTTTGTCAGGCTTTCTCCGTCAGCAGCCCGAGGCCTCCTTCGTCTTAACAGGTGCCCTTTACATCGGCCGGGGGCCCTCACCGCTTTTACGTAGGCCCCCTAGAACGCCCAATTTCGTGTGTACTTCGTCATGGCCTATGTTGAAAAGCACAATGTGTTTAGCTGACCGCGTGGGCACGTTCTTAGCCCAAGGGGAAGGAGGCACGGCCTCATGCCCCTCTGGATCCGCCACTAAGATTTAGCACTGTGATTCAACAGCCTCGTGGAAAAGCGGCACAACTTCAATGTGTGCAACTCTTCAGCTGAGACGTGCATTATGCATGCCTTCAACGGTGGTGTTCGAATGTGCCTCGAATTCGAATGAGCCTCAAGCTTGTCATGCATGGAAGCTGAAAGCGCACAAGAGACAACCAAGGTCGTGTGGGAACTGCTGGGTACCAAGATGCCTTCACGAAGCCCAACAATATCACCAGCAGTCGCTGCGCTAAGTGGAAATAGCTGGCTCCACGACAGATCCACGAATGCATTTCATCCCACACATTTTGACTGAGACCGAAATTTGCTTATAGGGTAGTCTTTGGCTCTGAATACGGTTGTGTAAATTTCAGCCTGATTCAACCAACGGTTTTTGAGCTATAGCTTCTGGCATTATTTTTAGGTCAAGCAACATGGGTTGGTTGGACGATGTGTATCTCATCGATAAGAAACAGAAAGTACGGAAATATTATATATATTTCAGAAGAAAAAGGACAAACTGAACCATACCGAAATATATAATCAATATTTCCTACATTTAACGTCGCGACCTCATGACCTCGTGACATCGTGACTTCCCGTGACCCCTAGCCCATCAAAATTGATCAATTTGACGGCGGAAATAAAAGTGAGCATGGTTTCGTTGAGGAAGCAAAAAAAGTGTCTTCTTCTAATAAATATCCGATATAGCCGTCAGCTCATCATGAATTTTTGCGATTTTGCGTGTTCCGTGTAGGAAGATTTCGTGTAAGCTTTCTTCCATTTCGTGTAAGCTTTCCTTCATTTGAAAGCTTACACGAAAATTTCAAGCTTCATTTGAAAGCTTTAAAAAAAGAAAAAGAAAAAGAAAAGCTGCATGAGGTAGAACAATGACATAAGACACGTTGTTGGAAAACGTTTTCCTAAGGAAAAACATTCAAACATTTTTAATGTAGATCTTATAGTTTCCCTTAACAACCTTCACGAATTTCAAGGACACCAATAACCAATAGGTCACCCATGAGTTTATCTACGCGTAGCGACACAATTGTATTCCGGAACAACTGGCACGTATTGAATAACACCAAACACAGAAACAACGCAACCCGACCCTATTAAATGCAGGTTCTGTTACATACGTATTAAATCTGACGCGGTAGGTAGGTTTTTACGTACTAAATCTGACGGAGGACTTCCAGCAATCGTGCTCCAATCACTTGAACAAAACCTATATAATGCCACATATTCCAAAATATTTGATACCTTTCATCAATAAAGTTGAACATGTGTTCCTATAACAAGAACAATGCTTTTTTTTCAATAAAAAAGATTATGCTTGTATTCCAGACTAAGTTTTAAGATATAACAGAAGACATATACAAACTGGTTAAAATATGTTATATCCAGTACACATTTTCTTCATATATCGGAGAAAAAAGCTTGTTGAAATGTAAATGTACCTAATTGATATATTTGTCACCTGGTATCACTCTTTGTCCATCCTGTTAAAAAAATGCAGCTCATAAATGCACCATTTCAGTTAGCAGATCTGACCCAAATCATCTAGTTCTCATACCTCTGACCCTAACTTTGTGTAACTACAACTTAGTGGTAAATGATTGACATGAGGGTTTATCATGATTATTATTTCTATGTACTAAGAACATATTTTATACCAACAAGCACAACATTTGTTAGACTTCCAGTTTAGATCACAAACAAGGTTTTGCTAGAGATGTTTTGAATGCATGCTTATTAACATGACTAAGATAGTGTAACGACTCATTTCCATTGCATATGCTTAATCTTGGTTGAAAAGCAAAATGACACCAAAACCAAAAAGGAGGGTTTTCAATTGGCTCATATACAATAACTAGTTATTGTATATGAGTACTTTGACGTATTTTAATTGAAAGACCTATTATTTAGCTTTACAAGCTTTAGAAATTGCAAGGTAACCCAACATAAAATTAGCTAGCCTAATCAAGTTTCTCAGAGAAAAGTATTAAAATCTTGAAATAAAAGGACCTAACCTAACCAGGCCTATCCATCTTTTTCTTTGGTGGAGGAAAAACATTGCCAATATGCAAACAAAGCAGGCAACACACAACAAAGCAATCTTGCAAATGATGTAAACAGCAATAATACAGAAAAGTTTCAGGATTACCCTGGGTTTTGGCTGGTGTGATTATTATGGTGGGAATAGCTGATGGTAGCAGACATTTGCTTCTCTGCAAAGAGGCGAGGTTAAACCGTTCTTGCTTCAGGTTTATTCTCTTATCAATATCTTTTAAATGCTTGGAGCATACTCTTGGTTCCCCTACATTTGACAACTTAGACACATGTTTTATTGTGTGCCAAAATATTTTGCTTAGGCAGAATCCTGATGAAAATGGTGTAGCCAGATTTCTTCTTTATTAAAGTTGCCTGCCCAGTTCCATTTCTATCCTCTGGTACTGCACAGTAAGGCATGCCACCTGAAACAGAGATGTGTTCCATTCCAACATTATATCTAGATGCTGAATTCATACTACAGGAAATCAGACTAAAGCTTATTGAAAGTTTCAGGAAGGCATTCCTAGATCACAATGATATTGTACATAAAAGTTCAATTATGCATGCATCATCAAAATCCATGCAAGATTCATCAAGGAAGAATGCATCATGCCCTGGGTCTAGATAAAAGTGACCATTGCGTTTGATTTGAGAAAAGTCCTCTGCAACCAAATTGATACCATATTAAAAAAACCTTCGGATGACGTCATGCGGGCTTCAAGGAAAACTTCGATCTACCTTCTAGTAAAGGTACCTTGGGTTTGTTATTTTTCACACGCGCGTCTGATATGATATCAGACGCGCGTGTGACAAATAACAAACCAACGCAATTGTATTCAGTGCAGATGCCCATTGCAGTGCGGGACCGTTTCGGTTCCATATTCTTTTTCACAATTACAACCCATTTCTGCGTTGTGCTCCTGGCACTAGGATTGACTCATGCATGATACTGATTGTGAATACCAAGCTTATCATTAATAATTATTTGTATTTATTGTCATTGGTTTTTGGTAAGTAACTTCAGTACCACTCATTCTTTACTCACTGGCAGATGACAAGTTAACAATTGTATTGCTAAGCATGAATAATTATGCTGTGTTTTTACTCCCTACTTTGTGTCATGACATAATATTCGCACAGATACATGCTTTATATCATTTGTTCATAACATGCATTTGAGTCACAAGACTCAAATGACTCATTGTGATTTGAATGATTGACTCATGATTCAACTCATTTATTTTTAGAAAGATGTGATTCAACTCATTTATTTTTTAGAAAGATGTGATTCAACTCACGACTCAAGATATATTTTGGGGAAAAGAATCGATTCATCTTGCGACTCATCCAAAAACGATTGATTCATGAGTCGATTCTCGATTCAACTCGAGTCAAGCACAAGTCTGCATGAAGGTTGTGAAAATGATGTTTCCGGGCACAGTCTACGTGCACAGTGGCAGAACAGAGTGGCTTGCAATAGGTGTTCGACTATACGTCCATGTAACTGACGATCTGAAGGTGGAAGGAAAGCATAAGTGTACTTCTTTCCGTGGTGTTAGCATGGTCGAATGTGGTCAGACTGCATCGTTGTCATGCTTGATGACGTTAAATGCTGTAAGTTACCACTAGATGTCCTGAAGTAATATTATGTCGTTACACGGAAATAAGCTACGACACTATGCTGAACATTACATTTTCATCCCTTGTTAAGGAAACTACAAGAGCTGCATTGGGGAGTTACAAATGAGTAAGTTGGAAAAACAAGTTCTCATCTTCTAACGTTTATTTCGTTGTTCTATCCCATCGTTGTTCCATTGCGCAGTGCAGTGCAGTAATGTGCAATGATGTACAATATGCAGGGAGTGCCCAAAGCGTAAACATTGAAACCACAGGAAGTTTGGGAAAATGTTCATATTTTCGGGGACACGATATGCAAAACGTGACAGAAACGCGCGTGTTTGCATTACAATAGGGATTCGACTGCATGTACATGATCCCTACAGGCAGAATGCAGGATTGTACTTCTTGTTGTGATACCAGCAAGGTTGAACATGGTCAGATGTTTCGATCACCAGACCACCAGATGTTCCGATGTAAAATTACGGCATCACACGTAGATAAACCTATGGATGACCTATCGGTAATCGGTGACCTTGAACTTTATGAAGTTTATTAAGGCAAACTATAAGACTTAAATGAACAAGTTTAAAATATTTTTGTTAAGCAAACGTTTTGACATCACCAGTGTATAATTCAATGTTTGATTTCCGTTGTTGTCCAATGGGAGAAAACTTACTCGAAATACGTCCGTTCTGAAAATCGCAAGATTATATAAAAAAGCCATGAAGAACGGACGCCAATATGGGATATTTGAAAGCAAAACACATACAAAATTGTTTAGCAGCCAAATCATGCCCGTTTCTATTTATGCCGTCAAATTTATCAATTTCAATGCCCTAGGGATCACAGAAGGTCACGACGTCACGAGGTCATAGGGTCACGCGGTCACGAGGTCGAAAGTGAGAAATGCTATTTTTTCTTCACAGATATGATTTCTTTCATCGTTTTTTTCTTCAAAGATACATAATATGTCATACTTCCTCTTCATTATTGATGATATATCTATCGTCAAAAATACCCTTGTTGTATGACCTAAAAATCACTGCCGGAGGTTATAACTACGAAACCGTTAGCCGGATAGAGCTGCAACTTATTGAGGCGTTTTCAGAGCCTATGAGTACTATGTACACACATTTTGGTTTAAACACCAATTTAATGGGTGTAAAATTCGAAAATATTTGGTCGATCTGTCGTGGAACGCACCATACGTCTCCTACTTATATTTGTGGTATGGGCAGGGGGAAACTCGAAAGAGTCCACTGCAATGCATTCACGACAAGAGTTCATATGTGTGGCCCGGACCAATCCGGCTGACCTTCACGGCGTTTGAAATCTGAATATCCTTTCGGTGCAACATTTGAAGTCCTAACTCGTGATATAATTACACCTAGTTTTCTAAATTTAATTTTCAGAAATTTGCATCGCAATTCTTTCCTTGAACTGCACGCATTTGTGTTTGAGGAAAAGGTTTTATGGCGGAGTTCAGCTGGTGCCGGTCCAGCGGGCACCGCCTGAGGACAAGCCGACACGCCGCCGGTCACGTGGCTATGCCGCCATGCCGCCTGACCCTCGCGCCTCGAGCACGGGCGGCTACGTAGTCAGTGCTATTCCGGTGGAGGGTCACTGAGCTGAACGGACAAGAGCCGCGCCACCGTGTGGTGCGTGTGCTACTTTGACACGCCAACGTGGTGCATTTGAGTTTGAAATACGTGTACCTTGCCAGTGCATGTATGCCGAAATGAGCCGCTACTGGCGCAATCCAGCGCCGCTGTCGAATTGTCACGCGTGCCAAATCGCAATGTACCGTGCCTAATCGCAATGTACCGCGCCTAATCGCAATGTACCGCGCCTAATCGCAATGTACCGTGCCAAATCGCAATGTACCGCGCCTAATCGTCGAATGAGGTTTTACTGATTTGTGAGCTTCCGCTATTTCAGCGAAACTGGACGCAACAAGATGCCTGCCTTCCCAGGCTGCCGAGAGAACGCAGTTGCGGTCGGCACACAAGTTTGCTGTCGCGGTATGGCATTCGATCTTGTGTCTACAGCAGAACAGACCCATAGCCGGTGTCTTGTCCTCGCTCGTTCAGGTCCCTTAATGGAGCCTTATACTGGTGCTATGCTTCCTTCAAATCTCTATTCTGTCGGTCGTCTGCGCCGGTCCCTATTCCTCTTTCTTCCTCTCTCACTCTTGTCTTGCCTCCACCGGCCGGTTTTTGACACTCTTCATCATTCTCCCTCTTACTCGATTTTCCTCTGTTCACGTCACAGCTTCTGCCCGGATCACAGTATATGTCGCTCGACAAAAATATACCGCGGAGTCGTGCCTACCTGACATTTCGCTCACGCATTCCCCGCTCACACACCTTTTTGCTCTAAACACTTCGACATGAATACATGAATGGAGAAACTCAACAGGTAGTCGATGGTTCGGTGTTCCCTCAGCATGTAGTCGTGGTCGTGACGTGGCCAAACCACGTGACGTGGCCAAACCACGTGGCGAGGCGGCACAAAGGTCATCGGTCGATGGATCGGTGTTCCCTCAGCATGTAGTCGTGGTCGTGGTGTGGCCTAGTAGCGTGATGTGCTTCCTCAGCATGTAGTCGTTGTGACGTGGCGGCACAAAGGCAGCCGGATTCTACACGTTCCAGACTTTCTTTGTTCTGTGATTAACTGAGGGACCTGATCAAAAGTGAACCGGAAGCACCGCCAGTTGTTTACGTGGGCTTGGTGAAGGTGTCAGAGCAATGTGCGGCAACAGTCACACAGCACGATACGATGAAGGCACTGCTGGAGATCAAGCTCCACTGAGCATGTCTGCATTTGCATGGCAGTTGTTCTTCCGACAGATTCACTTCACTCGGCTCCATCCAGGAGGTGCTGCAGTGCACCACGGCCCCAGTCTTCGGGAACATTGTCCATTATCCGAACGCAACACAATGTTCCCACGGAGATAATCAACATGTCAGTGGCCTTCCCGTCCCTGATTGTCGGAGTTGGGACTTCCCTCCGGTCCCGACCACAGGCACGCCACGGCAGGCTGGCATTAGCTGCCAAACCAGCGGGGCTCGACATAATTGCACCGTCGTGAACGGCCGGTAAAACACAAACCAGCTGTGAACCTTGCATATCTGTACTGGACAAACTACCACTGACATCAACTTTGCCAAATGTCAGTGGCTTCTCGTCGGTGGTCCTGCAGCTGCCTTGTATGTTCTTGACAATGTGCTCAGTTGTTCAGCTTCCTGTAAAAATTAGGCTATTTCGTTTGTCAAGGCACACTTTGACTCGCACACATGAGCAAGTGAGATATCAGAAGTCATTACAATTGCAGGTGTGTTGCGCCGTTGTTTATTTGCAGCACTGATGCAGCGAGTGCCTGCGTTGTCACTGCAGGTGTGTTCCACTGACTCTGATTAACAACGTGCGGAGCGTTGGGTATGTCAGCATGAGTGGAAGCACCAAATGGGAACAGGTTGTGGATCCACAGCATTGTGTATGTCAGCATGAGCTAAAGCACATAGGTAAGCAGGCTGTGGATCCACAGCATTGCGTATATCAGCATGAGTTAAGGCACCGAAGGTGAGCAGGCTGTGGATCCACAGCATTGCGTATGTCAGCATGAGTGGAGACACCAAAGGGGAGCAGGCTGTGCATCCACATCCCGAAGCAAGTTGAACTGGCGTCAATGGCGTACGCTAGAAACTCTTCACACACAAAGCAGCGAGCTTGTCCCCATCCTCAAAGTCGTGAGGAGGATCTACCAATGGTTGGCAGTCAAACTTGACCTCAATCGTGCTCTCATTGAGATTGGATGCGAACGCGAGTGGCTTCGTGTGCGTGTGAAGGGCTTAGTGTGAGTTTGAGGAGCTGTGTGTGAGTATGATGAGCTTGGTGCACGTGTTCAGAGCGACAGAATGTGAAGAGGTAGGGCCGAGCGCGAGTATAGGATGCCGTGTGTGAGCATGAAGTATGTGTGAGTATGAGTATGTGTAAACGGAGATGATCTCGAGCGCTGAGAACTATATGTGAGTATGTGAGGAAATGGGTGTGATTGCGGATATCTGAGAGTGTGATGATAGGAGTGCCAGAATGAAGCACTCTTGGTGTGAGCGTGAGCGACTAGGTGAGAGTTATTGTGCGTACGGCCGCTCACATGATCTTGCGTGAATGTCAAGTGTTGACATGCCTACAGTTGCATGGATAATGAACTATCACCAGTGTTTGCGCAGATTTCGCCGGGCCCTCAAGAACCGTCTAGAGATGTTGATAGGCCCATTTGTCTTCATTCGACCAGTTGAATACCCGTTTATGTTTGCGTTGTAAGACGACGAGCACTCTGGCACGCTAACCTGGTCAGAGACCACTGGTCACCATATCGTTGATACACTATGCTGTCAGCAGCTTGACTGCTGCTATCCTACCGGATCACGTGACAGTCTGTTATGATTCTATGGCCAAGATGCGCCTGGCTTGCGGGAATAATATCGTGCCGGCTGTTTTTGAGTGCCAGTCTGCAAGCACTAAATACGATTTTCCAACATAAACAACAAATGCTATTTGCAATGGGCATATTCAGGTTGGTACTCGGGGTAGGTGCCCATGTTCCCAAGCTGTGAATTTTCGCAACTGGACCGGAGCAGGCTACCCCGGTTCAAGTACGAGAACATAAAAGCATCTTCTAAACCTCGTTCATGTTAACTTTTGCAATACAATTCCGTGCATATTACAATATCAGTTGCAGCCACCAAAGTATCTACGCATATCCCCATGCCATGCGCGTGCCCAAAATGACGCAGAAAAATAATCTACGACAATTGTTCGACGTCATTGCGAGGCTGGCTTTATCTCCTAGTTACGCCACGTGCTATCGCAGCTGACCGTAGCAAAGCAGAAGAAATCTCGAAGTATGACAGTGTGACGCACCATCCCTGACTTGCATGCCAGCATGGGTGTGATCTCTGGGGGATGTCCCCCTTCAATTATATTTTAAAGGTGGCGATTTGTCTCCCTCAGTTTCTTGCGTGTCCCCCACTACTCAGCTATTAAACTACCTGTGTATGATCGCCACAAAATTATTATTAGTCATCTCTTTAGTGCAAATATATAAACTAGAGAAACACCAAAAATACTAGAAGCCGATCTAGCTAGTCAACGGGATTCACAGGTTACCTGTCGCCACGAAATCTCCGAGTGGGAAATCAGCAAAAGCTAAACATTTCGGGTCCAGATCATTCTTAATTAACATGAACTCGACTATCTTGTGTTTTCGCTTGGGTGGAGAACTGCGTTTTGTGAGGCACGAAATTTGCATTATCGCAAGGCCTTATGCGTCTTAGGTTGCCTTCCCTGCGCATATACCGATATATCTTGAACAAGCGTGACTCTGGGTGCATTTAGGTATCTTCAAGGCCATGGAGTGGCGTCTTGGACAGCTTTAAGCACGTACGTCAAGTTAAAGTCGTATTCGTATTCAGCGACGTATTTGCCAGAGACGTATTCGTGTTGGCATTCATCGACGTTTTCATGTTCGTTGGAATCAATTACCAATTATTATAACATACTACAATCAATTACCAATTATACCAATCAATTATTAAAGGAGAAACGATGAGTAAAGGAAGGTACAATACAAGAAAAGGAAAGACAGCAGATAACAAGAGAGCACAGGGGAAAATAATATACAAGAAGGAGAAATATAAAGAAGGGATGAGACCAAGATGCTCTGCTTCATGGTGGTTTGGAAGGGGGAATGAACAATACGAGGTCAAACCGTCCCATCGTCGCTAAGACTCGAATCCTGGCTCATAAAATTCGGCTTAGCTCCAGCTAGAGCTTAGCAACCAGCTAAGCTCTATGCATGTGCTCAGACAGCTGGCTGCACAGCCCTGTGGGATGCCTTGCCTATGCATCTGCATATCCTCAGATGATGAAATGTCGCTGCAATGACCCGAAACAAATCTGTTTAGCTGATTCCTTATCATCTTTGGCGAATAGCTTAGCTTTACGCGCCATTTTTCGGAATTAGGATATATACGATTATTTACCGGGCATTGCTTGAAGTATTTCTTGTGGTATGCCCAATGCAATTCCATAACATATCCTGTATTCCACTGAGTATTCAGCGAAAATCGTCGTATCACCATCCAATACTACCAGCAAGAAACACATCCCTTACAAACCTGATTTTCAGGCCACCACCACACCACAAGAATAATGTGCGCCCTGCCAGACCCGCTTTATCTGGCAATGCCCCTGATTGAGGTGCTGCACCTTCGAATCCTCTCATGTCCGGATCAGTGACAGGATCAGTGCCAGGATCAGTGTCAGGATCAGGCGGCTGCTGACCGGCAGACAACCGCACCGACTGACCGGTTTTGTTACCGAAACTCTGACGTCATCTGCGCCAGCTCTCAAGTCTGAAAACACCAGTCAACTCAGGTCGACGAGTCCGGAACCATTCATGGAATAATGACGGATGGTGAGCCGGGGACCAGCAATCGGCTGATGGTGGATGGGACAGTCCTATGGTGGTGACGAATGGGGAGCCGTGGACCAGTCATCACCTGATGGTGGATGTGACAGTCCTAGGGTGGTGACGAATGGGGAACCGGGGACCGGAAATCGGGTGATGGTGGATGGGACAGTCCTAGGGTGGTGACGAATGGGGAGTCGGGGACCAGCCATCGGTTGATGGTGGATGGGACAGTCCTATGGTGGTGACGAATGGGGAACCGGCGACCAGCCATGGGCTGATGCCGGATGAGGGGCCGGGGCCCATCCATCGGCTGATTATGGATGGGACAGTCCTAGGATGGTGACGAATGGGGAGTCGGGGTTCTGAACTGACGACGCCTCGGGACTCGAGGATCATCAGCCCAGTGATGGATGGGGTGTCGCGAATCAGCCCCCCCTCCCCCATACGAAAAGCCTATCCGGGAGTCATGCAGGAATAAAAGGAAAGAAATTCCTGTTGCTTACGAGCCAAATTGACCTTCACAAGCTCATTATGTCGTACTTGACTATCGAGCTGGGCGGTCGCGACAGTAACACACTTGGGCCGTGCTGAGAGCTAGTCAGAGGTTCTCCATATCGCCATCATGGACTGAGAGCTAGTCAGTGGCTCGCCATCTCGCCATCGTGGGTTGAGAGCTGGTCAGAGGTTCGCCATATCGCCATCATGGGCTGAGAGCTAGTCAGAGGTTCGCCATCTCGCCATCATGGGCTGAGAGCTAGTCAGTGGCTCGCCATCTCGCCATCATGGGCTGAGAGCTAGTCAGAGGTTCTCCATCTCGCCATCATGGGCTGAGAGCTAGTCAGAGGTTCGCCATCTCGCCATCATGGGTTGAGAGCTAGTCAGAGGTTCTCCATCTCGCCATCAAGGGCTGAGAGCTAGTCAGAGGTTCGCCATCTCGCCATCATGGGCTGAGAGCTAGTCAGAGGCTCGCCATCTCGCCATCGTGGGCTGAGAGCTAGTCAGAGGTTCGCCATCTCGCCATCATGGGCTGAGAGCCAGTCAGAGGTTCGCCATCCCGTACAGGACTGCTGCAGCAGCTTCAGGCAATCCATTGGCTTAATGCGATCCGGTCTGACCGCGGATAGCCGATGCGGACAGTCCCGAAATTGCATCACGGGATGATGCTGCACACCCGCAGCCCAGGAAATGTGGGCCAACTCTCTTACTTGTTTTCTTAATGTTCGCGCTGCCTGGAAGTCACTTGCCTGGTCATTTCGGCCACATTGCCTTGCTCTGCTTTCATGCCTAGTCATTATATCGGTGGAGGTCCACACCTTTGGCATGTGCAACCTTTCAAGTATGTTCCGTGTTTGATGAAAGTGAAAAAGACTTCACAGAGTTCTTAGCATGATCTGACGGTTCGTACCAAGGTTGTGTGAATGTTTTTTTTTGCACGGCGGAAGTACTGCACGCGGAAGTTCGCAGGGCTGGCATCCTGCTCCACGTTCAACCAGCATGTCACTCGAAAGCGTGTTTGAGTCTCTTGCATATGCAACATTTCGCTGGCCACGTGAAGCCCAACTCTACATCATCTCCAAGCTGTCGCCAGTCCTTCCATGGCGCCTTGTGTGTTCGCGCCCTCACTGAAGCGCTCTCTGGGGCGGAGGGACCACCGTGTTGTCTGCGATGGAATCAAGGCGCCGTGGGAATTCCTCCTATACCTCCGCCCCGTTCCCAAGCAGGGTCATGAGAACACTGTTCACTCGTTCCTGCTCCTCAGATATCAGACGATTGACCAAATGGTCGGCAATACCCCACACTCACAGAGGCTCAGTAGCTTTCACACAATCGCGGATTCGTGTTGCACAAGTTACACAAATCCGCCAGAGACCCGGCGGGCGGTGGTGGAAGAGGCCGCAGCTTCCGGCACCGGTCCGCTGTTGGTTACTGGTTGGTGAGCGGAGCCGATGTCAGACCTCTCCGGGCCGTGCCGCTTATCCACCCAAATCCCTCTTTTGGAGCAAAGTCCCTCTTTTGGACCACTCTCCGCGTCGGACGGTCTTCGTCTTCCGGTCGGGCCATGCGGGAGCCGGCATGGCTCTGTCCCCACACCTTTCGCTGGCCCACGCACACGTTGACGGTCAACCGGCTTCAGGGTGTGTGACGTGCCGTACGATAGGATACACTGCACGTTGCTCGGCATCCATTCGCTGACTGCTGCGACACCGGGTCAGCGGCGGTCACGAACACGAACAGAACGGTCGCTGCCTCCACGTCGTTCGGCGTCCAGAACACCTGCACCGGCCACGACCGGCGGATCGGTCTTGTTAATGGTCACGATACTTCCGATACGTTCTCGAACGAATCGGGGTTCGTTATCCAAACTCAAGCATGTATTAACTTATGTGTTATGACCCCTTCGGTTGTGCCGTTGACCCAGCAGGTACTTGGTCTATCGTGCGGCTGTGCAACCACAATACTTATGGCGTTCTGAAGTGCAATAACTAACTAACTAACCTGTCTGCCATCTTACGAGTCGTTGAGTACTGCTTATCAGTGGCATACCACAAATCCTGATTCAGATCCACGTCCAGATACAGGGTGGGCGCTACATGACCGATGTAGTCGATGCGCCCTAAAGCCCTAATAACTAACTAACTCCAGATACAGGGCAGTCGCCGTGCCCGGAGTTGCTCATGGTTACGACATAGCCGGGCTTTATTGCGTGGATCTCAACAGGATATTTCTGTCTCATCCGACCGGTTGAACCGGGTCATCCTATGCAGCGAGAAGGTATCGGGGATTTTGATCAATTATTCACCACGGACATGTCGTAGGTGTCATGTTAAATGGCACGAATCCCAACGGGAGGCAAAAGAATCCACCACGGATCTGCAAGTGAGGAAGGTATTGCTCGCACCATCACTCGGCCTCATTCTCCCATCTCTCTTTGTCCTTCTCTCCACCTTCTTTCTTTCTCTCTTTCTCTTTCTCTTTCTCTTTTCTTTTTTTTTTTTTTTTTTTGTTTTCTTTGTTTTTTTTTTTTTTTTTCTTTCTCTTTCTCTTTCTCTTTCTCTTTCTCTTTCTCTTTCTCTTTCTCTTTCTCTTTCTCTTTCTCTTTCTCTCTCTCTCTTCTCTTTTCACTCTCTTTTTATCTCTCTATCTCTCTATCTATCTATCTATCTCCCCTCTCTCTGCGTCTTTTCCCTCGGGTTCGCTCCGCTAGGAAGCCTTACAAAATAATCGTGTTGGAATGATCGGCTGTCGTTATTACGAGCAAACCAGGTTAGAACAGAACGAGACTCGCCTCAGCTATTTGAATAACGACACAATATCCATGGCTGGAAAGGTCATGGTCGTGCATCTGGCACAACTCATGTTTCGCCCTTCGCGATGGCCGAAACATGGGCTCCAACTGACGCACCCACTGGTGAGATGGTCTGACGCACCCACTGGTGAGGTGGTCTGACGCACCCACTGGTGAGGTGGTCTGACGCACCCACTGGTGAGGTGGTCTGACGCACCCACTGGTGAGGTAGTCTGACGCACCCGTGGTGAGTTGGTCTGACGCCTGGTGGTGGTTGACGCACCCGCTGGTGTGGTCTGACGCACCCCTGGTGAGGTGGTCCACCCACTGGTGAGGTTCTGACGCACCCGCTGGTGAGGTGGTCTGACACACCCGCTGGTGAGGTGGTCTGACGCACCCGCTGGTGAGGTCTCACACACACCCCGCTGGTGAGGTGGTCTGACGCACCCGCTGGTGAGGTGGTCTTACGCACCCGCTGGTGAGGTCTCTGACGGACCCGCTGGTGAGGTGGTCTGACGCACCCGCTGGTGAGGTGGTCTGACGCACCCGCTGGTGAGGTCTCTGACGGACCCGCTGGTGAGGTGGTCTGACGCACCCGCTGGTGAGGTCTCTGACGGACCCGCTGGTGAGGTGGTCTGACGCACCCGCTGGTGAGGTCTCTGACGCATCCCCTCATGATGTCTGACGCAAATTCTACTGACTGTCAAGGGTAAGTAAGTGGCTTGCATGTGCGTTGACCGACTATAGCAACACGGCCATGGCGAGAAAGGCGCACGAGATGGGATGAGCGAAGTCCCGGAATTGTGCTGATGAATATCTCGTTGGGGAGCCATATCCATGTGGCCATTGCAACTATCGAATGTCTGTGCGAAATGTATGGTGACGTGTTCAACAATGGAGGCTCATTATTGCGACAACGGGTACCGTTGTTGTTGTACTGCTGTATAAACGGGTACAACGGGTACCATTGTAACATGCGTGTACATGCAACGGAGTTCGCCGCCGTCGGTGATCAAAAGAGCTTACCTGCAGCCCGTTACCACTGCTCTGGTTACCACCTTGGCTTGCCAGTCATGTTGCCAGCAGAGATGAGCTGCCCTAGCTACCACCTTCACCTGCCTGTCCTATCACCAGCAGAGCTGAACTGCTCTGGTTGCCACCGGAGCTTATTGACAGCGGCTGCCGCCAATACTTACCAGCGGCCGCCACCAGCAGAAGTGTTGAGCCCATGCTGTGGCCGGTCGGTCCTGCCGGGGAGAGGGTCACCATTAGATGGGTGTTTGTGAAGCAGATGGTCGTGATAAGGTGACTGTTTTGCAGCATCGCCGTGGTACACGGGGCCGCGGCATCCGTTCGCTGGGCCCGGCCACACGCCAATGCTGTACCAGCTCCAGTGGCGTAACTAGTCGACACGAACATTTTTGTTTTGTGCGTGAGCGAAGCATCCTTAGTTTAGAGGACATTTTATCAACCCGACGATTATGAACGAGGCTATAGGTCGTGCAAGTCCTCTGTAGCTAGTACAAACTATTTGGAGCGTTTCTTGTGTTGAGTGACCTTCTTACCGGGGCTACAAACAGTTTCGACCATCGTTCTTGTTTACAGCAAGAATGTATGCATTATCTTGGCATGTGAGGTGCAGATCCCCTCAATCCTAATTAGGCTTTTGTCGCCCCTCCCCCTAATATTTCTGGGACTGGATAAAGTGAGTGTTTATCACTGTTTGTTCCCAAACTTTGAGGAAAAGCTAGGTGATATCCGCACAGCTTGGGTTCGTTTCCTTCAATTTCTAAAACAAGCAGGCGGACCATGGACTATCCGAGAAGGTGATGGGGCTGTCAACCGAACGGTGATGGCTGAGCGTCTGGGGCTCTGTGCTAGTGAATAGCAATGGCGAGGCACGTGTCAGGCGTACGGGCGCTGCGCAGCCGAAGAAAACATACCACTCCATCAGGCATAGATGGTGAAAACAATAACGGGTGCTATGGATTTATCCATTTTAGCAGCCTCGATTTACAGAGCCTCCCGGAAAATATTGCATAGAAAGCTTCGTGTGACGTTACGAAGGGGATCTGTATATGAACTATTGTTGCATGACTAGATATCTAGGAGTCACATGAAGTGAAACAAAACATGTCGCATAGCATAGCTGGCCAATTCCACGACAAACTGCTGGGTGCACAATACTCCATATTTTATATTCTGAAGAAAGCTATGATATGGGGTCGTATCATACGCCGAATCTAGCTGTATGAGTTCTAGAAAGATCAGAACAATGGTCAAGGAGTTATAGCCTCGGACATTTTTTAGATGTCCCCTAAGCAGGTGTGTCTTTGGAGGCCTATAACTCAATAAAGAATGATCCTAATCGTACAACAATATATATCGCTCAACTCATTATAATCAATTACATCTTTTGCGATTTCTGAAATGTCGTTTATGGCCTTTTCGAAATCGTGACATCGTGACCTAAGCTCACGTGACATACTTTATCCTCCGGGACAGTCACAATGTTATTTGAAAATGTGTATAAATCAAGCTAGACATTTTATTTTCCGAAACAAAAATAATACAACTATGGCTTTTCCCTGAAACCATACTGATCTGTTTCAAATTGGGCATGCATGGTTGCTTTTGGGCTGGTTGATCGTGGTCCGTTTCAATATGTGCATAACACGGCATAGTGCTGAAACACAAGTCTTTGGACATTCGAGGCATGTGCCGGATGACACCGGTTGGCTCAGCTCATCCTAAATGTTGCGTTGTACAAGTGTTTTAACTCGTTGTGAAGCTGAAAGTTAGACATAAATTTCACAAGGTGTCCGAATTATGGCAGGTAGATGATTTTTAGATCCGCCTTGCGATAAAGTACAACGATAGCAATACATCCACAATATAGCAACCACATGCCAAAAGCTGAGGAAATATTCGTACAACTTACTTATCGCATCGCGAAAATCAAAATCTGCGAAAGTAATGGGATATCAGGCAGTGCATAAACAGGGCAGTGCATAGCCAGCCGCGTCGGGGTGCTCAGTGCTCACTTCCGCTGGCCGTTCTGCCTCGGCTAGTGCGAATTACCGTCACACCTCGTGACCACGACGTGACCATCGTGTGCCGACACATCGCGTCTTGGCAGGCAGCAGTGGGACGCACTCGGCGTGCGTGTGCACTTGTCATCAAGGTCTAAAGCCAATCTTATCCGCTCTCGGCCTTCTCGTTCTCAAACACCATGATCTCTATCACGCGGTGTGTGACAAGGAAAATCGTGACAGCTTGATGCACAATTGTGAGGACTGCCCTGGTGAATAGGGGTGATGAACATTTTGAAGTGTATCCTTGCGGGTAAATCAGGAGAAAAGAGTGACGAAGAAGTTGGCCCAGTCCTAGATTCAAGGTGGCCCTTGTGGGGATTCATATCATACAGTCAAGTGGTTCATGTTATATTGCAATTAATTATTACGATAGTTACTAGAGCGCAAAGACAGCATTATGGTAAAACCTTTCAGCCGAGCATGGCGTAAGCTTCAATAAACCACGTGCACAACCACCGTTTGTGTGAATAAATAAACACAAATATAAAAATATATAAACCGTTATGCCTGACAAACTCAGATTACTCCTAAAATTTTTCCCTTTCCTAGCGACATGCCATTTTCAAGAAATTGGAGTCATCAACAGTGAAAAGCATTGTCAGATAATGATTACACAAAACATGACTGGTACATGAATCCATCAGATCAGTGAGGCAATGCAAAAACCGACAGCATGTTGAAAATTAAAGTAAGCACACATAATGTTGTTTCTTGTCGTGCACTAGAGTAACAACAGTGAATGAATGGTGACCCAAGATACGAATAATGCAAGGTGGTGAACTTTATCACATGCAGAATAACTAGCCCATGGAGTAGTGTGCAGCATACGTACACCAGCATGGAGTTGGAGAGAATCTGTTTACCACATAACGTTTCTTTTTCTTTAGGAGTCCACCACTGTTCATGTCCCCACATTTGTAATATTGATCATTAGCCTCAATGGTATTTAGAAATAGTACACTTATCAGTGATTCGGTCAGTGGTCACCATTTAATGGTGGTTACTTCATGACGGCTGGTCACAGTAGAGAGGCTGAACATACTTTGTATTTGAACTTTCAAGTTGCATATGCCAACCTTGCATCCTTCCCTTGCCATGGACAGCTTTTGCCTACAAGCTGAAACAAATACAAGAAGCTGATGTTTGGGGTATCCCCAATTTTGTTGCAAATGGAGCAACAGCGAACAAGCTCTGGTATCTACTATGCAAACAGCCAACTTCATTACCGCCTGCAGGTTTATTGTCGTGGTATGGGTCTCCCAGCAGGTGACCCCCATAACCCGTCTCTCCGTTTGTGCAGTGCCCATAGTGTCGCATTTGTTGGTGATAGTGAGTCACAGTCGGCTGCAGATGGATATTACCCGCTGACACGGCAGCTACAAGACACGGCAGCTGCAAGACACGGCAGCTACAAGACACGGCAGCTACAAGACACGGCAGCTACAAGACACGGCAGCTACAAGACACGGCAGCTACAAGACACGGCAGCTACAAGACACGGCAGCTGCAAGACACGGCAGCTGCAAGACACGGCAGCTACAAGACACGGCAGCTGCAATACACGGCAGCTGCAAGACACGGCAGCTACAAGACACGGCAGCTGCAAGACACGGAAGCTGCAAGACACGGAAGCTACAAGACACGGAAGCTGCAAGACACGGCAGCTGCAAGACACGGCAGCTGCAAGACACGGCAGCTGCAAGACACGGCAGCTGCAAGACACGGCAGCTGCAAGACACGGCAGCTGCAAGACACGGCAGCTACAAGACACGGCAGCTACAAGACACGGCAGCTACAAGACACGGCAGCTGCAAGACACGGCAGCTGCAAGACACGGCAGCTACAAGACACGGCAGCTACAAGACACGGCAGCTACAAGACACGGCAGCTGCAAGACACGGCAGCTGCAAGACACGGCACTACAAGACACGGCAGCTACAAGACACGGCAGCTACAAGACACGGCAGCTGCAAGACACGGCAGCTGCAAGACACGGCAGCTGCAAGACACGGCAGCTGCAAGACACGGCAGCTGCAAGACACGGCAGCTGCAAGACACGGCAGCTACAAGACACGGCAGCTACAAGACACGGCAGCTACAAGACACGGCAGCTGCAAGACACGGCAGCTACAAGACACGGCAGCTACAAGACACGGCAGCTACAAGACACGGCAGCTACAAGACACGGCAGCTGCAAGACACGGCAGCTACAAGACACGGCAGCTGCAAGACACGCCAGCTGAAAGACACGGCAGCTACAAGACACGGCAGCTACAAGACACGGCAGCTACAAGACACGGCAGCTACAAGACACGGCAGCTACAAGACACGGCAGCTGCAAGACACGGCAGCTGCAAGACACGGCAGCTACAAGACACGGAAACTACAAGACACGGCAGCTGCAAGACACGGCAGCTGCAAGACACGGCAGCTGCAAGACACGGCAGCTGCAAGACACGGCAGCTGCAAGACACGGCAGCTACAAGACACGGCACTACAAGACACGGCAGCTACAAGACACGGAAGCTACAAGACACGGCAGCTGCAAGAAGACAAAATTCGACGGCTACCGAACGGCAATCTTGGTTTTCAAGATCAATGCAACAAGAAGCTATTGACCTATCTTATTGTTCACAATTTGAGTTGACACAAACTAAACACTGCATGAATAGCCAAAATATCGTGTCAAGTGTTATTTTTTTGCCCGTTTCTCCATTTGAAGCACGGGCGTTTTCGGCCATCCTTCGCTCTCTTTCTGTATGTTTGTGATGGATGAAAATGTTGCGAGGCCTGCTTCACCACTGAATGACATACTTTTTATGTAATTTAGATCAATTATGTTTCTTCACGCATGGAAAACTATGCGTGGTGAAACAGAATTAACTCAGATCACAGAAAGTCATTTTAACTTTTTTAACATGCATAATTTTTCACACTGGTGAAACGGGTCTAATATCTTCATGCTTCATCCATCTTCATGAGCCGTATGCCGAGTTTCAGGTATATTGTAGTACCGTGCCGTCACGCTCTCCTCTCGGTTTAACTGTCAATATAACGCAGTGTAGCGTTCCGTTCTGCACTACTTCACACCAGTCGCGCCAACAGCCGTCAGCTGTGACAGGTGGTGTGGGAAACGGGTGGAAGCTGCATCACAGCCGGCCACAGTACACATATCACTGCCAAGATCGCCCGCCAACAGCTGTCAGCTGCGACAGGTGCTGTGGGAAACAGGTGGAAGCTGCATCACAGCCGGCCACAGTACATACATCACTGCCAGGATCGCCCGCCAACAGCTGTCAGCTGCGACAGGTGCTGTGGGAAACGGGTGGAAGCTGCATCACACCCGGTCACAGTGCACATATCACTGCCAGGATCGCCCGCCAACAGCTGTCAGCTGCGACAGGTGCTGTGGGAAACGGGTGGAAGCTGCATCACACCCGGTCACAGTGCACATATCACTGCCAGGATCGCCCGCCAACAGCTGTCAGCTGCGACAGGTGCTGTGGGAAACGGGTGGAAGCTGCATCACAGCCGGCCACAGTGCACATATCACTGCCAAGAGCTCCCGCCAACAGCTGTCAGCTGCGACAGGTGCTGTGGGAAACAGGTGGAAGCTGCATCACAGCCGGCCACAGTGCACATATCACTGCCAGGATCGCCCGCCAACAGCTGTCAGCTGCGGCAGGTGCTGTGGGAAACAGGTGGAAGCTGCATCACAGCCGGCCACAGTGCACATATCACTGCCAGGATCGCCCGCCAACAGCTGTCAGCTGCGACAGGTGCTGTGGGAAACGGGTGGAAGCTGCATCACACCCGGTCACAGTACACATATCACTGCCAAGAGCTCCCGCCAACAGCTGTCAGCTGCGACAGGTGCTGTGGGAAACGGGTGGAAGCTGCATCACACGGTCACAGTACATACATCACTGCCAGGATCGCCCGCCAACAGCTGTCAGCTGCGACAGGTGCTGTGGGAAACGGGTGGAAGCTGCATCACACCCGGTCACAGTACATACATCACTGCCAGGATCGCCCGCCAACAGCTGTCAGCTGCGACAGGTGCTGTGGGAAACGGGTGGAAGCTGCATCACAGCCGGCCACAGTACATACATCACTGCCAGGATCACCCGCCAACTTTTTCGCGCAATTTTTGTGCACCGAGCTTGCTCAACACTAGATGCCATCTGTGGTAATGAATGCGATGCTCCCACCGCTACCGCGGAGATCCTGGAATCACTTCACCCATGGCAATGCACTCCCCCCCTCCCCGCATGCAGTTCGGGTGAGTGGCCTTCCGTGAAATGGCGGCGTGCAAGACTTCTTCGACGCGCCACCTGTTTTCACACGTCGCTGCTCGGGGAGACAAGGCCAGCGACGGGGTCTGCAGCTCTGATGGGGACAGGTACTTCACGCCCACGTCTGGCCGTGGGCTTGAGGTACCTGTCACCATGACACCCATGTCTGGTCATAGGCTTGAAGTACCTGTCCCCGTCACGCCCACGTCTGGCCGTGGGCTTGAGGTACCTGTCCCCGTCACGCCCACGTCTGGCCGTGGGCTTGAGGTACCTGTCACCATGACACCCACGTCTGGCCACGGGTTTGAAGTACCTGTCCCCGTCGCGCCCACGTCTGGCCGTGGGCTTGAGGTACCTGTCCCCGTCACGCCCACGTCTGGCCGTGGGCTTGAGGTACCTGTCCCCGTCACGCCCACGTCTGGCCGTGGGCTTGAAGTACCTGTCCTCGTCACGCCCACGTCTGGCCGTGGGCTTGAAGTACCTGTCACTGTCACGCTCACCGTGGGCGTGATCAGCCGTGGTAGGTCGGCCGCCGGTGAAAGGCAGAGGCGACACGGTCAATGTCATGCGTGCTGATGCGGTGCGGAGGCGTTAGGCGGCGTGACCGCCGAATGGTGCCGGCGTGACCGCAGAAGTGGCCACAGATGTGGCTCGGTGCGCCGGCGCGACGGACGACAGAAGTCAACGTGGCTGCAGAACATGCTAGACTTGTTTGTTCGTTATATTCTATTGGGTAATTCGGCCTCCTCAGGCCATGTCGTGCTGGGGATGAAAATAATGCTATGTTGCATAATTCGGTTAATAAATGTTAAAACAGGTTTGATTTGCGGAGCCATGTGAAAAGTAGTTTGATGGGGGAATGGTTGATCGTCCCCCAACAGCGAGGGCAAAGAAAACGGAATGTTGTGCAGGAGGCAGCGTTTGTGTAGGAGGCAGCAAACCACCAGTGTTTTTCAATGGTCATGATATTGCTGATAATCAAGTAAAAGATGTGCAACTGTGAGATGGGTGTTGCATGATGGGCATGAAGGCCGAGGTGAAGCAGTATATATAAGTCGATGTGTGAGGAAAGTATGTCCTGTGCGGATGCGCGATAGGACCTTTCTTCGTATCGATTTTTTAGATGATGTGATCCAGGTATCGATGGCAGGTTTGATGATACGTAATGGTGTATGGTTTATGTTTGAGCTCATTGTTGTTTCCAAAAATGCCGACTGCTCTGTCGTATTGAGGACTTGATGGCTTCAAAATATTGTGGAATGTGGAATTCCAGTCATGTTTCGAAGTTGAAATGATTATTTCGCTAATTGGTCTGCTTCTTTGTTTCCTGGGATGCCACAATGACTTGGCACCCACAGAAAACGAATTTTCAGACCCATTAGATGAAGTGTGTCTAAGAGATCATCAATGGAAATATGGCATTGGTGTGAAAGAGAAAGTGAAGAAAGGGATTGTAAAGCGGATTTGGGTCTGAACAAATGACAAACCACGCATAGTATGACAGAGGAAACGATTGCGAATATAACGTAGGGCAATGAGGAGAGCATGCAATTCGGTGATGTAAATGCAGGTTTTTTTTAGTAAACTATATTGCTTTTTGTATGTTCCCGAAACAATTATATTTCCTTTGAGCTTGGCGTGGTTAGGTCCGTCAGTAAAAACAAAAGGAACATGGCGATAACGAGAGCGAAACTGGTGGAATCTTTGTTTGGCGTATTCTGGACTAAGCTGTGATTTGTTATTGTTGGTCAGATAGAAGAGGTGTCGTTCAGCCACCTGCCACGGTGGGGTAGTGGGTGTAGGAAGAGAAGTAATGGGTGAAATCGGGAAATGAAATTGAGCAGAAAAAAAAATATTTTGACTCGAGAAGCTAGAGTAAGGCCAGTTCGTTTTTCCGCTGAACATAAATAACCATGCTGTAGATTTGAAAGAATTTGGAAGGGCGAGTGTGAGGGGTGGTTTTCGTGAAATTAAATTTTTGAGACATACCTAAGTGGCTGTTGCATTCATCTGGGAGCTAAAGTGTGGGGGGGGAGGAAATTTCTGCTTCCATTTTCAAAGGAATGACGGGAGAAGTGGTCATTGCACTGAATGTTATGCGCATACATTTATTTTGAATGGTGTCCAACATGTTAATGGCGAGGGTACTGGCACCAGCATACACTAAGGCGACATATTCTATAATTGGAAGAACTAATGTTCGATAAAGTCCTCGAAGTGTGCGAGTGTGATGGTCGCTTCCAAAGGATGAAGAAGTAATACAGGGAACTACATTGAGTCGGTGAAAACATTTCTCGGGACGTGTTTGACGTGCTGATGAATGGAAATCCTACGATTAAAATAACACCAAGATACTTACACGAATTTGCAAAAGGTATCTCATTATTCCCGAGGTAAAGCAGTATATATTTGTTTGGGAAGGGAGTAGTGTTGATAAATATCATTGTGACAGAATTTGTGGCCGATGTATGAGACCATATTTCAGAGACCATTCATATACTTTGCCAACTGGGTGTTGTAGTCGAATTAAACGGTGTTCATAAATAGCCAGAGCATCAAATCTCACTACATCCACGAAAAGAAAATATGATAAATTGACAGGCATGTCGATGAAGAAGGTCATTCAGGATGATATTCAATAAAACTAGCGAAAATCAGCTTCCCTGTGATAATCCGTCTTGTAGAAAGTGTGTATCGAAGCTGGCTGACCGACACCTGGAAAGTGTGTATCGAAGCTGGCTGACCGACACCTGGAAAGTGTGTATCGAAGCTGGCTGACCGACACCTGGTTTAGAATGGACGAGGATCAGATAAAATAGCTATTAAGTGATGAGCGATATGTCTTGTGATGCCGAGTTGCTGAATTTTGTAAGGTAATGCGGGCTTGAAAACCACATCGTTGCCTTACTTGTGCTTAAAAACTGCGATAGAGTGTATGTGTGTGTGTGTTTTATTGTAACCTAGACCGATGTATGTCTCTAACAAAATAGACGATCTAATGTGCTGCGTCCTTGACGAAAACCACATCGAATTGGAGAGAGAAGATAATTTGCTTCTGGGTGCCAGTTCAGTCTTATAAAAACCATGCGTTCAAAAGGTTCTCCTAAGCAACTAGTGATGGTAGTGGGTCGACAATTACTGGGTCTCTATGGTCTTTACCAGGTTTTGGGATGGGTTTTACAAGAGGTTCCTTCCAAACTTCGGGAATGACATGAGTATGTCATAGTGAACTAAATGTATTTAGGATCCATTGTTTGGTGTGGTCAGCTAAGCGTCTGAAGGAAAAAATAATGTCATTTGTCGGGCCCCATGGAAGTGTCCCCAGTGGAGAAATGGCATGCTCCATCTGATAAAGTTGAAAAGAAGCTTTGTAGGTTTCTGTATTGTCAGAATCAAATAGGAAGAAATTGGTGTGGAAAGTGTTTTGCGTATTTTCGCTGAAGTCAGGTTTGTGGCTGTTGTCGGAGCTACTGTGAGCTATGTTGTGAGCTGTGGTATCGACCGCTGACTCTGCTGTTGGTGGTTATGTGATAGTGACATTTTGGATTTTGATGCCCGCGAATGATTTAATTGAGGAACGTCCGGACAAACTACGGATTAATTGCCATATTTTGCTTAAAGGTGTTTTAAAAGTGAAATGCTGTAAATATGATGCCCATGAACGGCGCCGAACATAACGGATGATGCGGCGTGTTCGTGCCCGTTCGTGTTTGCGGTGAATTACATTTCATGGATTGGGATGTCGGAGATACTTCCGAAATGCTCTCTTTCTTGTGCAATTGTGCAATTGCTGCTTGTGCTACCTCACAAGCAGCAATACGGTTTTGTTATCGAAATTGTCGAAGATGTAGCTTCTAAAATTGTGTTTGTAAGTATGTGAATGTTTTGAACAGGTGAAATGTCTGGGTTGTATTGGATATGTGAATGTTCCTGAAATTTAGTCCAGTCGGCCTTCGAAAGTTTTCAGCGAGCCATAAAACTGGTCGTGGTATCGGCCGCAGATGAAAAAAATGGGCGTTAATGTAATGGAATGATAATCACCATCACGAATGTCAGTGTCGATTGTCTAACCAAAAGTGTTGGCCAAAGATGGAAGGAAAGTGCATATTGTAGTTTCTGTGTTGTGTCCTAAGTTTATTAAATGACTCTCCAGAGTTAAGTAATACTAAGATGTGTCGACCAAAAATACGCTCATTAATGCGTTCGCAGCTGTCTGCAATAGGACGTGCTTATCCCACGCCAGACTTCACGTTAAAATCATCAGGTAAAATTGGGTGGCTCGCCACACTTGGGATATCGCACTGATTAGTTTCATGTCTTGCTGTCATGGCGAAAGCGCTGGCAGCTAAAACAGCGGAGGGGATTGGGAATGGATACCCAGGGGCAGTCCGTGGCACCCAAATGAGGTGAGGCAGACAAAATCGCGACTGTACCCCTCCCCTCCCCCTCCCCAGAACAAAATGTCCTCGGATTTTCCCCACTTTATTTCTTTGAGTCCGAAAATTCACAGCTGTTTTTATCAGGGGTGCCTCTGGCTGAAGATTATGAGGTGGATTCCATAGATCCAGGAGCAGATCCAGGAATAATGTTGGCTCAGATAAAAAGTTTCCGATCACAATTGTTTGAAAAACTACAATTCATTCAGTCATGCTAAGTTGTGCATGTACTTTGGTAAACTGAAGCCAACATTAAGCAAGATATTCTATGTCAAATGGGTCTTTACATAACTATTTCTTGACACGCACACAAAATAAATTGTATGGACTGTGAACAATTTGTTCATTCTACACAAGCATGTCACACCAAAAAGAGTTATTGAAGGAAAATTCAATCGGTTTTTCTTGTCAAACAAAAACTTATTTTTTATATAGAAGCCACCGAGAGCAAATCAGAAACAAGAATACATCGACTGGACTTGTTGAAGCTTACCCAGCAACTTCTTTAGGTGCCATTTATTTGGGAAATAACATATAAGCAAGATTTTCTTTATTTTAAATCATGTCACCTAGCATTGATACTGCAGATTATACATAATCCTCCAGTGATGTAGTGATATTAGGTGATACAACATCAGTAGGATTGGGTAATTGAACATCGGTAGGTTTAGGTGATTTAGCACCAGTAGATTATGTTAGGTTAGGTCAGGTTAGGTTAGGTCATGTTTGTATTGTAATATTACATTATTCTTCAAAATATGCTGCCCCACACAACACGCTTTTTCGGTATACTTCCCATATGTTGTTGAAGTGAGGGGGTACAGCCTACATCTGCGTTGTCACAAAATATGTTTTTTCTGTGGCTGTTTGAAATGTTATTTGATATATTTTTATGTTCTTTTCAGTGAATTCATGCCTTAGGGTGTTTTCGAATTCTTATAATTCATCATTCCAATGCAATGTTCATGAAGGTGACGAAGATGACGGGACCACTCATTTTCTGTGCAAATGCTTGCTTTTCAGGTCGTGAGCAAAATAACACCAAAAAGTGGGCTTTGAGTTAGGTAACAAATGAAACAAAAATTAGTTTTTATTTCATTTTTAAATGAAATAAAAACTTTAGCTAAAATAAAAAAGCTAGTTTAAAAAATGAAATAAAAATGTAACATAGCAACCTAACCTAGACTAACCTCACTTTGGATAATTTTGTATTTCAACAAAATATACAAATTTTGGGCAATTTATTTTCTGGAAACTTTTGAACTAAAAAAACAAAGCCCTACCTACCTAACCTCAGCTGCTTTTGAACAAAATAACGAGTTCCCAAACTTAACAAAAAGAAATAAAAAATCCAACATAAAAACCTAAACTAACTGAACCAAACCAAACCTAACCCATTTGTTTGCTTTATGGAGTCAAATGTGTGTAAAAACTTAATTTCGTTTGTTTGTTTGTCTTGTTACCACCTTAAAACACAATAATACCTTCTTTTCTTGTTGAAATGACTGCTTACTGAGCTTGAACAGCTTGAACTGCTTTTTTCAAAAAGGTTTCTATTTCCCAATGATATGAATGTAAAATTATTTCAAATTACATCAAGATACACATTTATGCATTGTGCAGATCCAAAAAGTTGGTTTTGAGTCATTTGGTACGGCCAAGTAAAAACTAATTCTCACAAATTTTCAGATTCCTTGGATTTCGAAAGCTTAGTAGGTGCCTACCTAATTACCTAAGCATGAGCTCAGAGCAATACTGTTTCATAAAATGTACTAGGTTTTGCATAATTTGGGACTGAAGAACAAGTTTGCTCCAAATCAGACTGTTTTTTTTTGTTGGCTGGACGAATATGTCCGTCCTGGAAACACTATTGAATGCATGGAATTTGCAGAGCTGAATAAGCATCACATCAAAGTCCAGTAAGAGTCTACTGGCCACTAACAAACTTCCTCGTTTGGCTTTCGGTTCTAGTGTTTGCCACTTCTCGTACCTACCTAAGTGGGTGGGTAGATAACTTGCTCCTGGCATTCAATTCCTCACATTGCCTTATTTTCACGAATAAATGTGAACATTTTTGTGCAAAACATGACCCGACGTACCTCAAAAGTGTCCCTCACACAGCGATCTACATTAAGAATAGAATGGACTGCTCTCAAAAAAGGCCGCATACCCTGCGCTTGTTATGAATCGAATGCGCAATATATGGCGATATGTGCCAGAGGCATGTCTTTGCCGACCGGTGATAGAGCTGTTTTGAAATTAAGATGGAAATATGAACTTCAGCTTTTACCATAATTATGAGTCACCTACGCATATTTGTTTCCAGTTTTTCAACTTTCCTATTTTCCGGTGGATGAAAGCATCATTTGTATGAAAATAACACACAAAAATACTTCCCAGCTCTACTCAGGTGAGGCACTGCCTTAGTGCCTTACATGGGCCGACCGCTCCTGTGAATACCCGGACTTGGTAGCGAAGGTAATTGGCGAGGAGGGTTTTGGCAAGCGTGGTAGAATTGAAGGCTCGGAAAACTCGGATGACGTTTCTGACCATCTTAGAAGGAGGTGATACGGCGGGCGTGGGTCAACTGAGCCTGAGCCTGGCCTGAGCTCCGCCGAAATATTTGTTTCAGATATGAAGCGGAACTCCGGCACAAAGATGGTGCCCTTGTTGGCGTTGCGGTTGGAGTGGAGGGCAAAGGTCACAAAATGTGGTGGTGGTGCTGAGGAGAGCTTTGGTCTGTGCTCGGTTTTGCGCTGAGATGACGATGGCTCCGTTGGCCAGGGCTTAGATGTCAGGATTGGCGAGGAGTTGTTTATTTGGTCAGAAAACGTTGACACGACAGAAGGAAACGGTTTTCTCGACAGGCTTGACGACCACGTGAGAGCCAGCACTCCCGAGGTGGGGTTCGGTGGGTTGGATTGGGACAGTTTGGGAGGTCGTGGTCTGGTTCGAGCATGGGTCGCTAGGAGCGTGATCGGAGTGGAGCGTGATGGTCTGTGCCGGACAGTTAGACATGATCGTGGTCTTGAAACGAGCAGGCGTCAGCGAGGCGCAAAGGGCCAGTCCATGGCGTCATCCAAAGGAATAGTCCGGCGTGTATCATCAACACGTGAATTAATGGAGGGGCTATCAGGGGTAAAGTCGGGGTCACGCCATGGTCATCAGGTATGATCAGTGCATAAATACGGATTCGGTGTCCGGTGGCGAGCTAGGGTCGGCGTCAGTTTTTGGTTTTCCCCATCGAAAAACACCCTACCTAATGGAATCTACACAAACACAAAGAACACACAGAAACACAAGGAACAAAAATACGACCACGAAAAGCACGGAGTGACAGGTGTCACCCTACTGGAAACGAAAGTAGGAAAAGAGACGACGGGTGTCGCCCCACTCGAAAATAATTCAGAATGCGACGGGTGTCAACCCCTAGAAAATGAAAAATACACACCAAGTAAGAGGGAGGAAAACGAAACTCTGCTCCAACGCTGGTGTGGTGGCGGGGATGAGGCGCCTACAACCTTTCTGGTCAGCGGCCAACGACCGAATATGCTGCAGTGCTGGCTGCGGCAAGTATGCTTTGCCAAGGTATTCGCTCACCACAGTAGTTGGATTCCTGGCTACTCCCCCTCCCCGATAGCATCTTCAAAAGGTGTCGTTATTGACATATAATTATAATCGTTCGTTGCTAATGTGGATACCTGAAACCCTGTGCAGTGGAACTGTGCAAGGTTTCATGAATTACCTGTCGGGCATTGGCTACCCTGGACAAACCATGTAAGTACATTCAGAAGGGATGAAGGCACATCGAAGCCTAATTGGTGTTGCTTTTTGTGGCGAGGGTTATCGGGATATGCTTCTATAGCAAATGGAGGATGAGCTGACAAGGCTACAATATCCCCCATTTGGGGATACCTTTGCTAGAGTGGCACGCGTAATCTGTTTCACATCGGGAAATATTGGCGAGAAAGTGGTTGTCCTGGGATTAGACTTCCATTCTTGTTCGCCAACGTGCCGGACCACGGCTTGGAGCAACTGCATCAGCACCACCGAGAGTGTTGTGTCTCCAGATGTCGTCATCATGCGCGCCATTATTGCCCGCTATCTTGCGCACCGATTGATAGCCGCCGGCCCCGATGCTGTCTTTCAGCCGGCCTTGATGCTCTGCTCGATTGATCTCATTAGCAAACAGAAGCGGCGGCGACAGTCTTTTCAGATGACTGCGAAACACATCAACGGTATTCTTGCTGTCGTATTTCGTATCCGGTTATCAGTGCAAGAACGAAACCCTCGGATGCAATCCGAACGGTGGAAGCGAGGGAGGTCAGCGACTGATTTGGGAGGTGTGAAGAGGTGTGTTGAACTCCTTCGGCTTTTGCGCTTCGGGGCTTCTGGTATTTCCCGTGACCCGAAATTCCCGACCCGAAAGCAATACGCGGTGTATCCCTATGGTGGCTTTTATTTTTTTACTAAGCAAAAATTTATTTGACGTGATTAAGCATTATTTTATGTTCCGCGTTCTTAAAGAGGATATCTAGCTTACCATTTGTAGCCCAGGTATAACCCACTATCCTTGTGAAATAGCAATAAGGGGATGGAAGGTGTCATTTCGGCAAAATCATGAACAGCCTTATTACATTCAACAAAATGATTCTCTGTTGTCCAAAATGAAGCGAATATTCCCAAAGCATGCGAGGGGCATGGTGATCTTCGGCCATGTCACGTTGTGGAACAGAAGCCAGATAAAATAAGAATACGAAAATTAAGATAAAAGTACAACAAATAATAAAAGTAGTAGATCAAATAAGATTTTGCTTGTTTTTAAGGGCAAATCTATTGCTCTGTCTTTTTCTATACATTCCTCAACTGAGAAAAAAACAGGCGTGCATGTTTTTGCCATTCACCGTCCGCGATGTCATGTGGAATAACATTAAATCACCGAACTCCTATAAAGGCCACCGAGATTCAGAGCCAAAGCTGATCTAAGCAATGTCCATTCTCTTCATTCGCATTCAAGAGTACTTTCAAGGTTTCGATTCCAGTTCAGTGGCAATCCTTGGCTTAGTTGGAGTTTAAAGCAAACCATGGTTGCATCTGAATGATAAGAGCAATGGCTCTTACAGCTGCACAGCCGATGCTGATTCTATTTTCCCCGGTGCAAATGGTGTGAATTGTGCTTGTGTCATGACATATTGCTTCCTGTAATCTCCTTCAGCACCCCTCCCCGTGACTCGTCCAGGTCCAGTTTCACTGTACCATTCCAGTTGCCGGATTGTGCGATTGCAATTGCCGGATTGTATTATTGCAATCGCTGTTTCCATTATTATGCTACTGTTCAGAAGCGTCTCCATCGAAAGAAGACGGGGAAGATTATTTGATCCCCCAGTCAGCTTCGTCACCCAGCTTGGTAGGATGCCTGTCAACTTTTCACGGATAGTGTCCACCCATGGTGCTACATGTCCTCAACCAGGGGTGTTCTTGCTTATAGTTTTGAGGGGGCAAGTGCTTCCTCAATGTTGGCTTCTCCCAATAATTTAAACTTTTAACATGGGATCTATGGAGTGTGCCCCAATCCATTCGGGCTCGCCAATCTCCTCTATATATTTTGCCCCCTCCCACACGATAATTTTCCGAAATCAACGCTCCTGCCCTCAACTATTAGCTATGGTCCTCCGTACCATCTCGATTGTGCCGTGCTGATGACCATCCCCTGCGGATGAGCGTGCTATGGTCCTCCGTACCATCTCGATTGTGCCGTGCTGATGACCATCCCTTGCGGATGACCATCCCCTGCGGATGAGCGTGCTATGGTCCTCCGTACCATCTCGATTGTGCCGTGCTGATGACCATCCCCTGCGGATGAGCGTGCTATGGTCCTCCGTACCATCTCGATTGTGCCGTGCTGATGACCATCCCCTGCGGATGAGCGTGCCATGCACATCAATGGCGTTCCAAGATGGAGATGCACAACTTCAGTCCCGAACATCTTACCTTCCTCGCGTAACCTTTCAGGTACAACTAAACCTGTAACACTCACAATTCGTAGTTGTCTGATGACAAAGACATATTTGTCTAAGAACAATCTGATCCGCAATGTCCCAAAAAGAGGCGAAGATTGTCCTAATACGTTGAAAAAAACTGACTCTAAGAGTTCTTAGTCCACATTTTATTAAACTGATATGGCCAGTGTGACTGAAGTTATCTCGTTCTACTCCAACGATGAATGCTCGTCCCAAAACTGACCGGGGTCTCACCTTACAACGCGCCCACGTGTGTCCAACACGTGTATTACGAGCGCATAGCTGACGCGGAAGTACAAACCGAATGTCAGTTTCCCTGAATGATCCTTCCAGGCAGTTGTAGCAAATGTGTGGGCGCCCGGAATTCTAAAGCTTAATCTACCCAGGATTAAGCCTGAGCCATTACACATCAGATGAACGTCAGCTATGTTTAAGCTGATTGATTAAGCACAGTACCGACTCTTAAACCAGTAGAATGAGCTTAACAAATGGTAAGCTGATTTGCTCGGGTATCACTGGTACTTAGCCTGGCTTGGCATAGTGAGTTGTGCGTGAGACATACGTCGCTGATCACGTAATTCAACACCCATGTCCAGAACACTCAAAGACATTGGTACTCAAAGACATTGGTATTTTTAAAGCGCATCGCACTACTAACAGCTCTCGGCTGTCGTGAGCCATTAATACTCGCCTCATACCATGGCATTTAGCACCATAGGTTTGCCAGCGTTTTCCGATGCATACACACTTCCGACACCGATGATAGCGGGAGTGACAGTCACGAAAACAGTGGTTCAGGGTAAACTGCGACAAATTCAAAATGCAAAAGCTAGGTCAAAATATCATTCCTTAAGAAGGTGTTCAATATATGTGAAAATATGTGGTAAAAGTAGGTAAAAGGACTACGTGATGTCATTGCAGGGAGATCATGTAAAGAAATATAGGTTTTTCCGAACACAAAAAGCCATGGTAGTTTCAATGAAAAGGAAAAGAAGTATGGATTGATGCTGACCCACGGCTCTCTTCATCAATTTAGGTTGTTAATAACACATTCACACCCACCCACCCTGGTGTGTGTAACTGACCCACACCTTGGTTTAATGTAGTCAACTCTGCGTAAGTTTCAGGCCCAAATAACACACCCTGGTGTGTGTAACTGACCCACACCTTGGTTTAATGTAGTCAACTCTGCGTAAGTTTCAGGCCCAAATAACGCCCCGCTGACCATATTGAATGATCTTACTACAAATGTTCGTAAGTATGAATGCACGCATAACAAATATACGTTAGCACATGTACGTAAGCGATTGCACGTGTGCGCAAGTATGCGCATAGCAAGCGTTCGTAAGCGCAAACGTGCATATGCATGACTAATGTGCATAAAGGCCTACATACATTACCCATGTGCACTTGCGCTTACGTACACTATCAGTGCGCAAGCGTAAATGTCCACAGGCGAAAAGCACATGAACGCAAATGCAGGTAAACGCGCTAAAGATTTAGGGGAAAAAACAAACAAAAAAACGGTGCGTAGGCGCCAATGTACGTTAGCACAAATGTGCCTGGGCATAAATGTGCGTAAGCACAAAGATGAGGAGATGTAATTGTATTCTAACCCGGCATTGATTGGGGTGGGGGTCAAATATGTTCCCCTGTCGAATAGTTGCGAGTACTTGAAAATACTTGCGATATCTACACGCAATGTTGATTAGCTATTAATTGAACTATACGCCGCTTGTGGAACTAAAAACTATGTGGTCATGATAGGACAGGCGTGAGTGACTTCAGAGTGACGTTATGTTTGCCAATTTTGGACACAAACGCATTGGTGCACATTCATTGACATATAATCAGAACGAATGGAGAAATCTGACGTCGGTAAACGGCAATCGTGAAATAATTAGTAGGAAGTAACATGTGATGTCGTGGTGTTGTTTTAACCTTTCACTTTGAATTGTAGGCCTGTCAAAATAAACGACAAAAAAAGATAAATAATACTCTCAAAATATTTACCCTTAGATAGGAAATTCGGGGAAAATGAAGCAAAACGCCCAAGACATGGCGACGACGAACGTCTGTACCAAATTGTAAGCAATTATCCACAAAAAAACAATGCGTTATGGATTGAAATGTACCATAGTACATATAACGTTAGCGCGGCGTACGGCGCTTGCCAGCCGCTGCGGCGGTGCGGGGAGGCGGCGGGGCGGCGGGGCGGCGGGGCGGCGAGGCGGCGGGGCGGCGAGGCGGCGGGGCGGGGAGGCGGCGGGGCGGCGGGGCGGCGGGGCGGGGAGGCGGCGGGGCGGCGGGGCGGCGAGGCGGCGAGGCGGCGGGGCGGGGAGGCGGCGGGGCGGCGGGGCGGCGGGGCGGCGGGGCGGCGAGGCGGCGGGGCGGGGAGGTGGCGGGGCGGCGGGGCGGCGAGGCGGCGAGGCGGCGGTGCGGGGAGGCGGCGGGGCGGCGGGGCGGCGGGGCGGCGAGGCGGCGGGGCGGCGAGGCGGCGGGGCGGGGAGGCGGCGGGGCGGCGGGGCGGCGAGGCGGCGAGGCGGCGGGGCGGGGAGGTGGCGGGGCGGCGGGGCGGCGGGGCGGCGGGGCGGCGGGGCGGCGAGGCGGCGGGGCGGCGGGGCGGCGAGGCGGCGGGGCGGCGGGGCGGCGGGGCGGCGAGGCGGCGAGGCGGCGGGGCGGCGGGGCGGCGAGGCGGCGGGGCGGCGAGGCGGCGGGCGGCGGCAGCGGCATGACCGTTTTGAGGTGCGGTGCGGCGGTGGTGTCAGTGGTGTAAGTGGTGGTGGTGTTAGTGGTATCAGCAGGGGCATTGGCGGCTCGAAGAGTCGCTGAGCGGCCTGCGTAACGGAGCTGATTGGCGAACCCGACTACAAGTGCCGCTGTTCTTATGCGTGCAGTTTGTGCAAGCGGCTCAGACCCAGGGGCGCAGCCAGGGGGAGCCTCCTTTGCAAATTAGACTAGATCAAGGGAGAAATAGTGGGATGTGCACCATACCAAATCAGAAACTTTTGGCGCGCTTCGCACGCCGAAGTCGTTGTCCGTCCAATTACATTTTTTGGTCGGCCCCTTCAGAAAATCCTGGCTGCGCCACTGCTCAGACCGGATGTAAGGCTGCGTTCTTTGTTCGCTCCGTCCACAAATTCCATGGACACTGACGTCATATGTAATTCTTTGTCTATTACTCACGAATTCCGCGGCCAGATTTCGTGGATTCTGCGGTGAGCCCACGTACCACCCCCTGTCCATCCCGTCCATCCCGTCCAGCCCGTCCAGACCGTCCAGACCGTCCAGACCGTCCAGACCGTCCAGACCGTCCAGACCGTCCAGACCGTCCAGACCGTCCAGACCGTCCAGACCGTCCAGACCGTCCAGACCGTCCAGACCGTCCAGACCGTCCAGACCGCCGTCCAGACCGTCCAGACCGTCCAGACCGTCCAGACCGTCCAGACCGTCCAGACCGTCCAGACCGTCCAGACCGTCCAGACCGTCCAGACCGTCCAGACCGTCCAGACCGTCCAGACCGTCCAGACCGTCCAGACCGTCCAGACCGTCCAGACCGTCCAGACCGTCCAGACCGTCCAGACCGTCCAGACCGTCCAGACCGTCCAGACCGTCCAGACCGTCCAGACCGTCCAGACCGTCCAGACCGTCCAGACCGTCCAGACCGTCCAGACCGTCCAGACCGTCCAGACCGTCCAGACCGTCCAGACCGTCCAGACCGTCCAGACCGTCCAGACCGTCCAGACCGTCCAGACCGTCCAGACCGTCCAGACCGTCCAGACCGTCCAGACCGTCCAGACCGTCCAGACCGTCCAGACCGTCCAGACCGTCCAGACCGTCCAGACCGTCCAGACCGTCCAGACCGTCCAGACCGTCCAGACCGTCCAGACCGTCCAGACCGTCCAGACCGTCCAGACCGTCCAGACCGTCCAGACCGTCCAGACCGTCCAGACCGTCCAGACCGTCCAGACCGTCCAGACCGTCCAGACCGTCCAGACCGTCCAGACCGTCCAGACCGTCCAGACCGTCCAGACCGTCCAGACCGTCCAGACCGTCCAGACCGTCCAGCCCGTCCAGCCCGTCCAGCCCGTCCAGCCCGTCCAGCCCGTCCAGCCCGTCCAGCCCGTCCAGCCCGTCCAGCCCGTCCAGCCCGTCCAGCCCGTCCAGCCCGTCCAGCCCGTCCAGCCCGTCCAGCCCGTCCAGCCCGTCCAGCCCGTCCAGCCCGTCCAGCCCGTCCAGCCCGTCCAGCCCGTCCAGCCCGTCCAGCCCGTCCAGCCCGTCCAGCCCGTCCAGCCCGTCCAGCCCGTCCAGCCCGTCCAGCCCGTCCAGCCCGTCCAGCCCGTCCAGCCCGTCCAGCCCGTCCAGCCCGTCCAGCCCGTCCAGCCCGTCCAGCCCGTCCAGCCCGTCCAGCCCGTCCAGCCCGTCCAGCCCGTCCAGCCCGTCCAGCCCGTCCAGCCCGTCCAGCCCGTCCAGCCCGTCCAGCCCGTCCAGCCCGTCCAGCCCGTCCAGCCCGTCCAGCCCGTCCAGCCCGTCCAGCCCGTCCAGCCCGTCCAGCCCGTCCAGCCCGTCCAGCCCGTCCAGCCCGTCCAGCCCGTCCAGCCCGTCCAGCCCGTCCAGCCCGTCCAGCCCGTCCAGCCCGTCCAGCCCGTCCAGCCCGTCCAGCCCGTCCAGCCCGTCCAGCCCGTCCAGCCCGTCCAGCCCGTCCAGCCCGTCCAGCCCGTCCAGCCCGTCCAGCCCGTCCAGCCCGTCCAGCCCGTCCAGCCCGTCCAGCCCGTCCAGCCCGTCCAGCCCGTCCAGCCCGTCCAGCCCGTCCAGCCCGTCCAGCCCGTCCAGCCCGTCCAGCCCGTCCAGCCCGTCCAGCCCGTCCAGCCCGTCCAGCCCGTCCAGCCCGTCCAGCCCGTCCAGCCCGTCCAGCCCGTCCAGCCCGTCCAGCCCGTCCAGCCCGTCCAGCCTGTTCAGCCTGGCCAGCCCCGTGCTGTGTGATTTCTTGCAAGATGGCGACGTATACTAGAGGTGGTGTTCCGGCCAAGGAAGACATTTAAAATGCGTAAGTAATGTTGTGGAGGGCAGTGGCGCAGCCAGAATTTTCCTTAGGGGATGCCAGTAAAAAAAATGCTATGAAACAGAGAAAGCTTACAGTGTACAAAGCGCGCATAATATATAAGGTTTTGTGACTTAAAATACCAAAATTTAAGTATAATATAGAGTATTTTTAGTGCTAAGGGGGCTCCACCGCCACCACCGCCCCCTTAGTTGCGCCTCTGATAGAGGTGGTACGATTGGATTGGGTGTTTCAAATGCCATATGACTCCAATCTGACCATCAGGTCACGTTATGGGCTGACGCGCCGCCAGTGCCGCCGATATTGGCCGTGACCGCGCTATCATGGTTATATGACAACAACGATGTTGTACTATCTACTATCTCCGCATTGCCAAAACCAGTTCTTGCCTTTGCTCGTCAAGCGTCCCCAATGGTGGATTATATTGATACTGGTGCTATTGAAGCTCATTACGAACTATGGGAAAGCCCACATGAATATATGCTGTTGTGTGTACACGATAACAGGCGACACCAGTAACCTGGTCTGTCCCAAGCAACACACGTCTGCAGACATAACTTTTTACATCATTTCAAGTACATGTTTTTACTCAGAACTGTCCCATTGTCAACTCCGGGTCCACCAGCTCCATCTCAATATTTCCTGTCTTAGAACAGTTCCTGTCTTAGAACTGGCCCCTTGCCAACTCCGGGTCCACTCTGGCTCCATCTCATTATTTCCTCTGCAGTACTCGCAATTGTTGTCCAAAGGAAGTGTCTGACGCCGGCACACGTGGCGCCCGTGTCGTCTGTGGACACCGCACCACAGCCGGCCGTGGTACGGCCACGTTATCGCAGTCGGTAACGCAGTGTCGATTGTCATGCACAGGCATTGTTTTCAACCCGAGCAGGCAAGACTGCGTCCTTGGTGATGCACTTAGCGATGAAGTTCGTTGAGCGCATTTCGTCCGAGGATATTCTGGGTGATCACACATGTGTGAAAACGCGTGACATGGAAGGAAATGTTTCCATGTTCGATGGGCAAATAGCCGCGTTCGTCTGTAGTGCACGATTTCCGCTTGACCCCCTTCTACTGCGCTCAACACTTTGCCATGTACTGGTAATAGGAGCATGCGAATGATAAATGCATCTATAACATCGTACCAAAACATGTTCCTTCAATGTGGTTAGTACTGAAGCGCTTTGACTCCCATGTGAACACACGTACGTATTCAGTGAAGTGCATACTGTGGACATTGGCAGCGGCTGACATGCTCTCGCTGACCCATTCCTAAATCTTTTGCCGCGTTCTCTGGTACAAAGTGATGCCATGCAGTGTGTTGACTATTAGTCGTCATGTCACATGCGGTTATGTTTGTAATACGAAAAACTAAGTATAAAGATATGCATTTCTTGAAGCAAAACTCGTTGTGATGAATGCGATTCCTTGCTCTGTTTATTGATGTGTTGCTGACAATGATATACATTACACAACTTATGCAGGTTATTACAGTTTTGCAGTGTCTGCAACACCTTCAGTTTCATCTATGTTCACCCAGGCAACCTCTCCGGGGACAGAATCTATGTACGAGATATACAAATGCAAATACAAAATACAATGCAATGCAATGCAATGCAAATGCAAATACACAACACAGCCACTTCTTGAACGAACGAATCCAAGGATTCGCTATGAACGTGTGCAGAACGTACACGTCTCCCTACGTGCAACCGCACACTGTTTTGCGAAAGAGCACTGTAGCCTGATATAAAGGGCCCTGTACACAAATATACAGTACACATTACCTCAATGTCAAGGGCTCCGTGCCCTAATATAAAGGACCCTGTCTCCTAATACAAAGGGTCCTGTGCCGCAGGGCGGTAAGGGTCTCGCTCAAAGGGTTCTGCAGGGCTGTAAACAGTGAACGAAGACAACATATTTGTGTTTCTTCGCGTTGTATTAGTTCGCCTTCGCTAGGCCGAAATGAGCTGGAACATACCAACACACGGGGACATCGCCACAAGGCAGCGGCGGTACGGCCAGACCTGTAGCTGGTATGCACCAACACAACGACACCCCCGGCTTCACAGCGACGGAAAACAAACTAGCAACCAACAACTGGTCGGGCGGCTGAGTCGGTCGGCGGCCCACACCATGATGGGCTGCTCAGTTCACGACCCAACAACTGGTTGGGCGGCTGAGTCGGTCGGCGGCCCACACCATGATGGGCTGCTCAGTTCACGACACGACGAGAGCCACTTTGGCGTGGACATCCCTCAATACATTAACACACAAACAGCATGCTCATGTGTGCGATATCCTTTGGGTCACGGATCCGCCAGTACAGGGACAGGCAGGGTGGGTAGCCAATTCCGCTGTACCATTGATTACGTTGCCCAATAGTCCTGTATGCCAGGCTTGTATGCACGCTTCATACTTTCAGAATAGCGTTGCTGAGCGATGTTTATCGGATCAACAGAGACTCAATGTTGCGATTCTTGCGATCATGTTCACAAGTCTGATATCACGCATGGGGAGATGCACACATGCTACTCACAATTTATGACCAATTTTACCATTAGCATTGCATGCATTTTTAACGACATGGAGGTAAACAATTACATAATGTTGACGGTATGGAGGGAAACCATTACATAATGTTGATGGTATGGAGGGAAGCAACTATATAATGTTGACGGTATGGAGGAGATAATTACATAATGTACGGTATACGTTATGCATAGGTACGGAGGGAAGCAATTACATAACGTTGATGGTATGGAGGGAAGCAAATGCATAATGTTGACGGTATGGATGGAAGCAATTCCAATGGAAGCAATATTGACGGGACGGAAACAATTACATAATGTTGCCTGTATAGAGGAAAACAATGACATGATATTGACGGTATGGAGGGAAGCAATTACACAATGTTGACGGTATAACGGGAAGCAATTACATAATGCTGATGGCATACAGGGAAACAATTGCATAATGTTGACGGTATGGAGGGAAGCAACTACGTAACGTTGACGGTATAAATGGAACAATTACATAATGTTGACTGTATGGAGGAGATAATTACATTATGTACCGTATACGGTATACATAGGTACGGAGGGAAGCAATTACATAATGTTGATGGAATGGAGGGAAGCAAATGCATAATGTTGACGGTATGGATGGAAGCAATTCCGTAATTTTGACGTTAGTTATGGAGCAAAGCAATTGCATAGTGTTGAGGGTATGGAGGGAAGAAATTCCATAATGTTGACGGTATGGGGGGAGAAATTACATAATGATGACGATATGGAGGGAAGCAATCACATAATGTCGAAGACATGTTGGAAAACAATTCCACAATGTTGATGACATGGAGGGTAACAATTCTACAATGGCGTTTGGTTTCCGAAACTCCAAGACAGCTCCCACGTATCTGATCACGAACACGCCTCTGAACATTTGACCACGAATACGCCTGGATGAGCCATATAACTCGTTACCAGCCGAGCTGCTGCGGCTTCCTGTGCCCATCTTCGGTCGCCACCTGCGACGGTACTTCTCTGACGCGCCGCCCGAGCCGGACTGATTTGCTGCTCACCCCGCCGTAATTTATTATGACTTGTATGGCCATCTGTGTAGCTGTTCTGTGATGTTTACCTTTTCTGCTCTGCTGTTTTCTCATTTCAACGCGAGGTTGTAATAGCCACGAGTTCATTGTGAATTACCTCGATACAATTATGTATCAGTATATGCAAGGTATCGCATCGGTTAACAATGGTCAGCTTTCAAGGTTAAGATTCATTGCGACAAACACGATGTGGGATTATTTTCAAGGTTCTATTCGACAAATATTGATTTGCTGTATGTACTGAGTCAGGGATAGCGGCTCACGCCCGTGTCACCTGTTGCAATAGTGCACAGGAGGATACCGCAGTCAGACGAACATACAGCTTTTCATTTATTAATTTTTATTTTTGTTTGGCATACCTTCGATAGGTTATTCGCACTCAAAATAACTGCATGTGATAATACAGCCGACGGTAAAGACAGGTTCTTATTAATCATTCAGTGCATGTTGTGAACGAGCCAAAACAAAAACGCTTCATACATCGCACCAAGGTGGTGAAGAGTATTTGGGTATAGTCGTCCCGCTAAAAATGTGGAGACTAACAAAGCCATCGTCATGTAGCAGTCCAGCAAACAGGATCCTGCTTCAGCTGATTAAGTGAGTAAAAAGCTCAAATGCCTATATTTCAACATGAACGTTTTGTGCCGCTTTGTGAAGCCATTCAGCATAACAATGGATTCAAAACAGGATTGTTGCCTGAGTGTTAAAAAAAACTTGGGTGCAAAAAAGCCTTGATTGAAAAATTGCCCGCATTTTTTGTTAATTTTCTGTTTATTTATGAACTTTCCTCGCTGTCAAAAAACCACGAGCGCCCAAAAAACCACGAGCGCCACTTGGGTGTCGTTGCAATGGCTGGGTGACGAGGGTTTGCCCGTTTTGCCGGTTACCACGCTGATAATATCGAAAAGAAGCTTCAGTTGTATGAAGTGCCAACACATATGTTCAATTACACGTGAATCCGCATGTAAACACAGGAATACAGCTAGCCAGGGTTTGGCATGCAAACAGCGGTCCGCAAGCTAGGTCTCAATCGGTCACATTCAATGCCATCCTCTATATTCAGAACGGTATTAGCTCTAACAGCCAACTGACGAGCATTATATCCTCAAATTCACTCTGCACTGCACATTGCCCACCGACTGGCACTATTTATAGCTTCAGTTGCCCTTACATTCTCAGCCATGTGTCAATGTACTCAATGTTGTCATGCATTCGATGAGGCGAAAGTATGTTTGACCGCTCCCGTATTATGTTTCCAATCGCTCTTCTTATTTCCACGACCAAAATGTTGTAACTTGCAATTATCATGGCTCGTTAATCAAGCATGCCCGCACTGGAGTGTTTCTCTGTGTTGAATGCTTCCATTTTGGTTCAAAATGTAAGTTATGCTGGAATAAATAACAGTGGCGCAAAATGGATGTTGCATGAACACAGTAGCATATGCATGTGACTGAGAATCTGAATAGGTACTACCCGCTGGTGCACACCAATGGCCTACACATTCTAAATACGCCAGGTATGAACTGTCCAACGATTTGACCATGAAACACGATTACGTTCTATCCATTAAGACATGCTATGGCAAAACTTCAGGCAGCCTACCGGTATTGGCAATGCTTATTACTGAAAATTGTCGAAGGACTGCGCGGATTTCACCACAATACGCATTGCCATGGGATGGGTTGTTCAGAATGGATCGTCAGAGAGACCAGGTGGTCGTATATTCCCAAGTGGAATGCATGTTAAGTGCATTCGAATGTTTGTTCTGATAGCAGTCACATTTAGGCTTTGAATAGATGCCCTTTTTGGTCAAAGTTTGTCTGTACATCTATACATAAGTGCTCTTTCTTTAGCTGTATCTGCATTCGTTCACCATCATTGTGCGATCCTTAAATGTGTTGTGCAAACTGGGAGTCATGTTCTTGGACGGGTACTGGGATGTCAACCAGCGAACCATGTTCATGGATGGGTACTGGGATGCAAAATCTGTGAACTCGACGCTTACGCTTGGAGCAGATCATCTCGCAAAAATGACGTTAGAACAATTTACGTCTTCTCTTACTCTCGCAGTAATCAAAGGTGCTAATCATTCTTTGGTCACTTACGCTTGATTTGCCATTGCACATCCCACTGATGGAAACAAGAAGAGAAAATTATCCTCACTTGGCGTTTGTTGCTACATGCAAAATATAATTATTTGTAATTGACAAGTGCCACCATGTGAGAGGGATTCGATAATCATCGAAGCAAAATCGAGTCCTTCTTAGTCCTTAGATTATGAGATTTTCTTCAAACCTTTGTGAGGCTTAGTGATTCTTTCGCCTTGGAACAAAACTCTACAGCCATTTCTCTTCCCTTGGCTTCTGAAATTCACAGTAACGGCCACCGACAAACATGTGCCCAAGTCATGCCTGGTTGCTAAGGTCGTAGCAGGGCACGGTTTGTGCTTGATGGTCTTTTTTGCTCCATAGGTAGTCAGCAGTTCGAATTCACCGGTGTTATTTCGAGATAGTCCCCATAAAATGCTTAGAAATAGTCGACCCCAGTCGCCGTGTTGGAGTCGACCCCAGCCGCCGTGGTGGGGTCGACCCCAGCCGCCGTGGTGGGGTCGACCCCAGCCACCGTGGTGGGGTCGACCCCAGCCGCCGTGGTGGGGTCGACCCCAGCCGCTGTGGTGGGGTCGACCCCAGCCGCTGTGGTGGGGTCGACCCCAGCCGCCGTGGTGGCCCGTGACACCGCCCGACGACCGGTGAAAGCTCGCGAAAGTCCAACAGGCGGGTCACACGCCCACGACGGGGCACAGGTGCGCACTAGGCGTGACATTGGCCGGCCGATCCGGATCGTCGGGTCACTGACTCACAGTCGTCCGGCCAGCCGGCCAGGTGTCGAGCTGACACGATACGGCTGGGTAGTGCCGGCGGGCCCCGCCGCCTGCTGCTGGGTAGAGCCGGCTACCCAGCAGTGCCTTCTCCCAACTGTCACGTCTCAACTCCACACAAATGAACGTATGCGGTGCGTTCACAAGAGAATGCCTGTGCACGATTCTTAGCGTGCTTCCCGGACAACATTCCAATCGGATCCCATGGGGGCCGTGCTGGTGTACTGTGAAGTAATCGTGCAGCATGCAAAGCCAGCTCACATGGCGGACTAGGCCCGACATTGAGCTCTCCGTTCTCGCTCCTCCGTGCATGGTCAACTTGCCACATACGGTGGTAACGAAATGAGCCATATGCCAGGTGATGGGGAAGGTGAGGTGCCATATGTCAGGTGATGGCGATGGTGAGGCGACATATGTCAGGTGATGGCGACCATGAGGCGGCATATGTCAGGTGATGGCGACCGTGAGGCGACATATGTCAGGTGATGGCGACCGTGAGGCGACATATGTCAGGTGATGGCGACCGTGAGGCGACATATATCAGGTGATGGCGATGGTGAGGCGACATATTTCAGATGATGGACACGGTGAGCTGGCATATGCCAGGTGATGGCGACCGTGAGGCGACATATGTCAGGCGATGGCGACCATGAGGCGACATATGTCAGGTGATGGCGACCGTGATGCGACATATGTCAAGTGATGGCGATGGTGAGGCGACATATGTCAGGTGATGGCGATGGACTACGGTGAGCTGGCATATGCCAGGTGATGGCGACCGTGAGGCGACATATGTCAGGCGATGGCGACCATGATGGGGAGGCGACATATGTCAGGTGATGGCGACCGTGAGGCGACATATATCAGGTGATGGCGATGGTGAGGCGACATATTTCAGATGATGGACACGGTGAGCTGGCATATGCCAGGTGATGGCGACCGTGAGGCGACATATGTCAGGTGATGGCGACCATGAGGCGACATATGTCAGGTGATGGCGACCATGAGGCGACATATGTCAGGTGATGGCGACCGTGAGGCGACATATGTCAGGTGATGGCGATGGTTAGTCGACATATGCCAGGTGATGGCGATGGTGAGGCGACATATGTCAGGTGATGGCGACCATGAGGCGACATATCTCAGGTGATGGCTATGGTGAGGCGGCATATGTTTTTTTCTTTGAGAACATTAATGATATGCACAATGTCACAATTCCAGAAACATGGGAAGCACATTCATCTTCAAACTCATGCAATTCCACTCATGTGGCCAGGTGACAGCTTATTTTTCTACTTTCTATGGCATGACAAACCACTTCGAAGCTTTCCTCAGCCAAAATGCATACAATGTGTAATATGGTTGATGAAAAACGTAAGAAATACGCACAAAGTACCGACGTGCGCATCTAAGACCTTCATCTTATGTCATGCTACTCTTGGAAAGACGCTTTAATTACGATATGACATAAGCTGGTGCACTGATAATCAGAGGGACTGGACAGCCCATCCGAAGAACTGCAATCAGCTAATCAAGGTATATTTTTTGGTTAAATATGTTAACATTAAATATAACCCATAAGTATGTCAAACAAGGTCTTGTTCTCAAGTTGCTTTCCAATCCTGCGGTCCGCGTGCAGCCGATTCTAGCCAAGACATTGGCTGCAGCATGCATGCTCATCAAAGGAGGGGAGGGGTAGGAGGTGGGATACTCTTGCATGTGAGGCAAGTAATGAAATGTCATTCCGTAGAGGATAGGGTACATAGTGAAGGAGTAGAATCTTTGTGGTTAGATAGCATTCTGAAAAATGGAACGATATTTATGATTGGGGCATTCTATAGGCCACCAGACTATAATGAAAACACTGAAAAGTTGATGCAGGAAGAGATAAGTAGGAGAGTGCATGAGATAACTGTATTGTTGGGGGACTTCAACATAGCAGGGATGGGAGACAAAACTAAAGGTTTAAGCAAGTCAGGAAAAAGCTTCATAGCTTGTTTTGAGGAAAATGTATTCTTTCAAATGACACATGAACCTACAAGGGGAAATGAAATGTTAGATCTGGTGCTTACAAATGAGGAATATTTTGTACAGAATGTGAGCATAGGAGAGACCTTCGGTAATAGTGATCACAACATTATACGCTTTTCTTTATATGTTGGAAGTGAGGAGTCAATAAAGCATTGATTCAAAATTTTGCTAAGAGGAATTACAATAAGTTCAGGAACTACGTGAATGAAACTCACTGGCAAGAATTATTGAGGGGCTTAGATGCCTATGAAATGGGGAGAGTGGTAAAAGACAAGCTGTTCCAAGGTCAGGATAAGTTCATTCCCAATCGGCAAATTAGATTAAAAAAGATTAAGCACCCTTCATGGCTGACCAAGAAAGTAAAACATCTACTGAAGTCAAAGAAGCAGGCATCTAAGATACTTGAAGATTTTAACTCTGAGAAAAACATAGAATCATATAGAATAGCTAGAAATACAGTTAGAAGGTGTGGTAGTACATCTAAAAGATTGGCTGAAAGCAAATTAGCTCGTGAATGTTCAGCAGACAATGCTAAGATAAGAGGTTCTTTAGTTTCTAGACATTTAAGTCTAAAAAGTGTAATGTAGGGCTACTGGAGGTAGATGGTAAAATATTGGTTGATGATTTTGATATAGTGGATTCCATAAGCAAACAATTATCATCAGGCTTTACTAAAGAGAACACTGGTACATTGGAAACAACTGAAAGCTATGCCATAGTAGGTGAGAAGTTGGGGGATCTTACAATAACGACAGAAGCTGTAGAAAAACAGTTGCAGAATATAAAACCTAGTAAAGCTTCTTGGCCCGATTATATATTTGCTAGAATTTTACTAGAGTGTGCATTGGCAGTTCCCTTGGGTATCATTTTGCAGGCGTTCTATAGAGTATTCTGAAGTACCGGAAGATTGGCGAAATACAATTGTAGTACCGATTTTCAAAAAGGGAAGTGTTAAGTGTGTGGGAAACTACAGGCCAATCAGTTTGACCTCAATAGTTTGCAAGGTACTATACAAACTTGCCAAACAGAATATTCAGATTCATTTAGATATGCACAACTTTCTTAGGGATACCCAACATGGATTTCGATCTAAAAGATATTGTTTAACTAACCTATTGGAGTTTATGGAGTATGTAACTAAAGAAGTAGACAATCAAAGCAGGATGGATGTAGTGTACTTGAACTTTAGCAAAGCTTTTGATAAAGTTCAACATGGGCGTCTAATTCAGCAACTAGAACAGCATGGGATTGATGGTAACGTTCTAGGTTGGATTGAAGCATAGTTAAGGGGAAGGAAACAAAGGGTAGTGTTAAATGGATTCAAATCTGAATGGAAGGATGTTCCGAGTGGAGTGCCACAGGGCTCTGTTCTAGGGCCTCTTCTCCATATCATCTCTTTGAATAGGGATTGAGGTAGGGCTGAGGAATAGGGTGTTCAAATTTCTGACGACATCAAATTGGTAGGAGTGGCTAACAGTAGTGAGCAATCTATAATATTCAACTATACTTGGAGGACCTGAAACAGTGGGCTGATCAAGTGCAGATGTCTTTCAACTATGCACAAATGTAAGGTTATGCATCTTGGGTCTGGAGGTCAGACTTTCAGATATTGAAAAGAAGGTAGGAGATTGGATGTTATTGAAGATGAAAGAGATTTAGGTGTCAGCTTTAAATGATTTTAAAGTAGAAAAACAATGTGTTTCAGCTAGGAACAGGGCAATCAGAATGATGGGAATCATTAATAGGAGTGTGAGGTGTAAGAGCAAAGAAGTGATGAAAATGCTATACTTGACCTATGTCCGACCCCACTTAGAATATTCTGTACAGGCATGGATCCTCTACTTAGAAAAAGATGTAGATATGCTAGAAAGAGTGCAGTGCAAAGCCACTAGACTCCTCAGTAAACTAGGTAACTTAGAATATGGGGGAAGACTTATGGCATTAGATATGTACTCAATCAAGTATAGGATATTAATGGGTGATATGATTGAAATGTATAAAATTATTAAAGGGCTTGATCAGGTCAATCTGAATGATGCCCCTCTATTTAGACTATCACATAGGTGTCATCAATTCAGGTTAGAGAAATCAAGATGTAGGACAGTTAAGCGACAACATGTATTCTGTCAAAGGATTGTTGATCAGTGGAATAGTCTGCCTGCTGATGTTGTGGGGAGTCCCTCCTTTAATGTATTTATAAGTAAGGTGAACAACTATTTTAGGGTGCAAACTCTTACTTTTGAGTTCTAAGGGGTGGTGGATGGGATGATATCTATGGTAAGTGGGTGTGCACTGTACAGGCCCCTTTAGATGGGTGTGGATGGAGACTGAAAATTATTTTTGGTCATGCTGATAAATTGAGTAGCATACTAGCTATATAGGGTATATTTACTACTAGTAGTATATTATACTATATAGGGTTACCTAGCAGTTGATTCAGCACCGACCTTCGGGTATGTGATGCTGATGAGATTGGCTATGGTAGCACAATGGGGCATGATTGGAGGAGTTTGGATTTGTTGAGGAGTGTGATATGCAATATCAGGTAAATGGTGCTAGATAGGCTGTGATATATAGTTCCCTTGGATCTTGGGATAATGCATTTATTGGGGTGTGAGCATGTACCTTTCTGGTATCCTTTCTAGATAGGCTTGACCCAGATGGGCCCCTGTGGCTCTTATTAAGCCACAGGGACACTTTGACGTGTTCAAAGTATTGTGCAAATCAAAACGTGTTATAAAAAGTCACACAGTCATGAAGTGTTAAGACAGTCATGCAAAGTGAGGCGTGACGTAACCGCGGGCGTTGCACTTCGTGTGTGATGTAAGAAATGTTCGGTGAGATCGGAGTTCGACCCTGTTCAATTTGTGTTCAACATGGTTTTCTCAAAAAGGAAAGCAACAGCTAAAAAACAGCTGTAGTGAACATAATATGATGGATCGGAATATGTCACGGATCGGCTCATGCTGACCTGATCAATTCGATCGACAAATTTCCACTCAACATAAGCAATCTGATCTTTCATATGGCGGAGCATGTAATCGACGTGTGTTAGAATAATAGTTTTAAGGTTCCATTGGGTCCGCAGTTTAAACTAGACATTAACCGACAAAGCCCAGTTTTGGCCGGCGTGGTAGGTTGCAGAAGGTTCAACGACTGTTTCAGCCTTGAAAACTGAAACTGAACTGTAGAGTATCTAGGACCTACCGCGCACACAACGAGCACACCAAACACGGCCAGCTTAGATCCAAGCCACGTGAGCAGTTCGCTGCCGTGATCGGTACCTTATGTGGCTTTTGCACCTTCAACCATTCTCACGTAAGTATTTTAACAGCATTTCTGTTTATTTGTATGGAAATCCGTTGCGAAATGCGCTGCAAATTAGATGTAATTATGCTCATTTCACGTAGTAACCTGATAAGTAGGTGAAATTACTTCCCATTAAATATATCTACTTTTTTGTGTATCAGGTACTTCTACAATGGGGCTAACGTGGAGCGCTCCAGATGTATGCATGAAACATGCTCCCCCACCCCTGCTTCCCACATCAAAGCTTCATTCAATTGTACATCGATTCCGTACGGTAGTGGCTGTAGTGACATCTCTGGCACCTGGTCAGACGTGTTCTGTTTTTGTTTTTGTTCATCATGCGAAAGGGATGTGGCAAGCATTCAGAACAATTCCAATTGCAATATTGCTTTGCATCCGGGCTACGTTTAATCCGTGGAATCTTCACATGGACCACGAGATAAGAACCTTCTGATAGTTCATAAGAAGAGAACATTTCGATGTTCTATGAGACGAGAATGATCCGATGGCCGCAAGATGGGTACCTTTCAATAGCCCATGCGGTGAGCACCTTCCGATGATTCATGGGGTAAAAACTCACCAATGGCCAATGAGATTAGAACCCTCCCATGGTCCATGAGATGCGAACGTTCCAATAACCGGCAAGATGAAAATTTTCCAATAGTCCATGACGGGGAACATTCTGATGGTCTGTCAGACGCATGGTTCCAACCATCATGCATGTGTCATATTTTTTGTCGTGAAACATTAATTGACTGCAAACAGAATCGACCAAGCATCGGGAAGCTGGAACATTTTTTAAAGAAAATAAGTTTGTTCGCAGAGAAGTTGTATTTAAGTGAATATTTACATATATCAACAAGCATAATATTGAAGTAAAATACGTTGATATATATAGTATATGGTAGTATCAGGTACGCTCGAATCATCGTACACATATTAAAAAAATATACCAGATGCAAGGCATACACCACTGTCCGAGAACACGTGCGTCAACATCCGTGTGTTCATTGTTCACGTTCGCAGAAAACATGACATCTTGCACAATCAGCTGGTGACGTCTCAGTGGGCGGTAGGTACTGTGTCACCAGTCTGCAAATGTCCGACACTGCACGGATATCTGCAGACTGGCCTTGGAGTCAGATTTGTCTCGAAATCCGCTTCAAAGGATTTCTTCTAGGATGATACTGCTCGGATAGATAGATAGAGGAGCGAGAGAGAGGAGTGAGAGAGGGAGAGAAAGAGGGAGAGAAAGATGGAGAGAGAGAGAGAGAGAGAGAGAGAGAGAGAGAGAGAGAGAGAGAGAGAGAGAGAGAGAGAGAGAGAGAGAGAGAGAGAGCACACATCTCCAGTTCTCAATTACTTTCTTAGATCTCAGGGGCTCTACTAACCATCAAGGTCCCTCTCAAGCTGCTAAGAGCTCTTCCCATTTATCAACAGCCCTTGTAGTTTCAAGAAAAGTATAGCTCTGATGCTCGCCCTCAATATTCCGCACTGCAATCGCCGGCCAACAGGGAATTTGTTAATCTCTCAGGGGACCTTGTTCATCCATTAGCGGTCGCTCTCAACCTCAGGAGGATCCCAGTCCAGTTCTCTATGGCTTTTGAAGGTCCTCTACATCCCTCAGGGCCCTCTGCTCCTTTCATAGGCCCACCACAGTACTCAAAAGTCCTCTCCAGCTCTCATCTCTGGGGAATTTCAGCTCGAAGATGGGCCCTCACTAGTCCTTTCAGCTCTTAGGGGTTATGTTAATTCCTCACGTGTCCTTTTAAATCCCAAAAGTATCCGAGCCCTCTCTGGCCCTCAGGCGCTGTGTTTATTCCTCAGCTGACAGAAGCTCATTCCAGCTGAGACTGCTCTTTCCAGCTGGCATGGGTGTTTCAGCTCCCGGGTGGGCTCTCTATGGTGTTCACGGCCATTGCCAACCCTCGGGGTGACGCCTTTAGGCTTCAAGGACCATTTCCACACAAGCCCTTAGATGTGTTTTAATGTATCCTCGTTTATAGCTCTGCCCGTCGGAGCGGTCGATTGGAAGGCCCCATCGGACTCATAAAGGGGCGGGTGCCCTTCACCCCTTGGAGACGCCACTGCCTTTCAGCAGCCCGTGGCACCTCCATGGGCTTCGAGGTCCTTCACGTAGCACCGGTAAACCTCCGCTTCGGCCCGGATCGTCTCCGTAGCTCGGGGACCTTTTAACCGGCCCGAGGCTCGCTGTCAGCTGAGCCCCTCTCAATCAACGTGATCCAAAACCGACCCAGTGGCCCCGTACTCCCCCCACCCCCGTCGATTCAGGGACCCTCTTTCACGGCTTAGGCTCTCCGTCCGACTGGATGCCCCTGTTTCAAAAGCTTAGGCTTTCATATTCTATCACGCAAGCTGTGCGGCTTCAGCCCCCATCGGCCCAGAGGCTCTTCATGCAGGCTCAAGTCCGACAGCCCACAGGCTCCGACAGCTCAGGTTCCGACATACAGGCTCCGACAGCCCAGAGTCCGACATATAGGCTCCGACAGCCCAGAGTCCGACATACAGGCTCCGACAGCCCAGGCTCCGACATACAGGATCCGACAGCCCAGGCTCCGACATACAGGCTCCGACAGCCCAGGCTCCGACATACAGGCTCCGACAGCCCAGGCTCCGACAGCCCAGGCTCCGACATACAGGCTCCGACAGCCCCGGGTCGTCCCGAGGTTAGGGATCCTCTCCGTCGGCGCATGGAACCTCCTTAACGATCTAGGACCTCTTCTGTCAGACCGGAGGGCGGAGGCCCTCTTTCAACAGCTCGGGCTCCCTCAATCAGGCCAGGGGCTTGGGCCACATCCGTCGGCCCAAGGGCACTTTCTGACGGCCCGAGGTTCTCTCCGGTATCTAGGGCCCACTCCGTCATCTCAGGGGCCCTTTTTGACGATCCAGGGCCTTTTCCGGCAAGCCGGAGGTCCATTTTCAAACATGTGGGCCCTGTCCATCACTACCCTGGAGCCAAGGCTTCCACGTGACGTATTTCCAAGGAATGCCAACAAGCAAGGTTGAACGTACAACGCCTATGAACACTGAATAGGCATGAGCAAGCGACACTCACGTGAAGGCGCTCATATCTGTGTGAATAATACTAAGCTACATGCTCATAAAATGCATGAATTAATTTATCTACAGCCTAGTCATACGCAAATTCCATTTTCTCATCAAGGAAGCTTCTATTGAAGTGCTTATATTCTACTCTTACTTTAATGTTCGCTATGTCAAGTGGTGAAGCTATACATCAATTAGTATGATGGCCAAGCAATGCATAAGATGTTGAATTGACAACACATTGGACGAGCTGTCTCTATTAGGATCGAAAGAAAATATGCAATGTTTAGAGGGTCTCAAGTGAATATTAAAAGACTCCTGAGATAGAGAGCGAGAGAGAGAGAGAGAGAGAGAGAGAGAGAGAGAGAGAGAGAGAGAGAGAGAGAGAGAGAGAGAGGAGAGAGAGAGAGAGAGAGAGAGAGAGAGAGAGAGAGAGAGAGAGAGAGAGAGAGAGAGAGAGAGAGAGAGAGAGAGAGAGAGAGAGAGAGAGAGAGAGAGAGAGAGAGAGAGAGAGAGAGAGAGAAGACAGAGGGGGGGCGGAGAGACGGATATAATTTGCACCTGTGGATGTGGTACACTCAGATCTCCTCTGGAGGCGTCTTTGGTTGAATAATTCGAGAGGGAGGGTGTAGTCGAGCTTTCACGGAGATGGGACGCTTTTTAGTCAGCGAGGTGCTAATTTCCGATCAAGAAACATCGCCATCTGTATGCAGGGGAAGCGCATTCCCAGGTGCTTCTCCCCCGTCTGGGTCTTTGATAGGGCGAGTCTAAGTTAGATTAAGATAGGTTGAGCAAAGGGTAGGCTACGTCAGGTTGCGTTGGGTTATGTTACGTTAGATTATACTGTTGTCAATAAAGACAACCACTTCAGGCCTTCTGCCAAAAAGATGACCCTGTCGCTTCCATCGTTTCTGGGTGGCAGGCACCCAGAACTCCTTCAATTGTCATTTGAATATCTGTACGTCACAAAACTAGCAGACACACTGTAGACACCAGACAACAACACCCACTTCAACGCGCAATGCATGATCGCGATTCACTCGTAGGAAGCACGTAAACAGCCATCACCGAATGGCGTCGGGCGTACATGAGCCGACTTGCTTTTCAATTAGAAATAAATGGCTACCGAGCGGTGCCGTCGGACGTAAATGAGCCGACTTGTTTTAGAAAACAAACCTACTAACCACTGACACGCGGTGGCAGGCGCCACAGGCGGTGTCGGACAAGTACCTCCTGGTCCGCACGGTAAAGACACCTCGGTGCTGTTCGACAAGAGTAGGCTAAAGCTGGAACCCCGGCAAAATCAACTTTCTCGTCACTCTCGAAATCACCCCCCCCCCGCACACCCCATCCCAGCTACAAATTATCTTGCGGAGGAGTAAAGTAAAACTAAGACCATTTAAACATCAGGGAGATGTCCCCACCCAACCCCCGCCTTCAGCACCTAAATCATCACACACACTATAACGTAAAACTTCCTTAGCGTAAATGCACACTTGTCTGCGCTTCGCTGGCAAAACACACTCGCTTTAAACGCGGCGCAAGTGACCTTTATGGTCCAGTACGCCTCTAAAAATCCCTCCCCCCCTGTGCTCGTTTATGTGAAGGACCATTATTACAAGCATTCCTGATGTTCAGTGAGCTGATTGATGCCTGGGCGCCGTCACTGCGCAGATTGAATGTTTGTAGCAACTGCGTAATAGTTGTCAATATGAATATTACATTGTGGGTGTAGGACTCTTGCACCTAGCAGCGTACTCCGGCAGGAGGAGTACGCTGCTGAATGCAAGGCTCGAGCACATCAGTATACATCAAGTTATTTTAGATATCGACATTGAATATTGATGCATTTTTGTCAGACTCTTTGCAAATCGGAATTCAGTTTTTCAATATGTATTTTTGATCGCACAATCCTAGGAAAATAGTTCTCCAAATCGGTCGATGTAACAGGCAGAACAAATGGCTTCTTCTCTTCAACACTATCTGGACTACCTATGTGCACTGTTGAAATGGATTGATATGTAAATTCACTATGAAGCTAAGATTCCTACAATATTGCGTCGAGATCGACCATACGGTTCAGTTTCTAGACTACACTATCTGGACTACCTATGTGCACTGTTGAAATGGATTGATATGTAAATTCACTATGAAGCTAAGATTCCTACAATATTGCGTCGAGATCGACCATACGGTTCAGTTTCTAGGGTGGGGGGGGGGTCGTCCCTCTCCATTCGTTGCAAAAACATTGCGTTTTCTAGTGATTTTAATTAACTTCGTGTGGTCTGAATTCAATCCACAAGGTGTTGAAGACGCCCCTTCAAGTTTTCAGCTTCGCAAGTTCCCAAGTTTTCGCAAGTCCTCAAGTTGGCTTTCGGTCAACTTTCGTGTGGATCGGGGCACCAGATTCCGAGATATTGGACATGCCAGTTTCCACCAGGCCGACTCATTCTCCGACACTGTCCGCTATGTGCGTCAGGCAAAATGCTATATTTTGCATATTCTGAGGTCCCACACAATATCTAGGTAGCAGCGCAGAGGTATCAGAAACCGGATCATATCAATCGCGAATGCATTCATTCATGTCGAGGACGACTGAGACCGTAAGCGCCACATGTCTCACGCCCATTGGTGGACATCATCTATGTGAACCCATCAAACTTTCCCATCAACATTACAGAGTTATGACCAGGATACGTCGGCGACCGTACCTGTTTTGTGTTCAGAAGCGTCGATGTGAGAGTTGGCGGCAGGGTCGGAGCCAGGCTGTCGGCGGCAGGGTCGGAGCCAGCCTGTCGACAGCAGGGTCGGGGCCGCACGGTCGGCGGCAGGGTCGGCCCAGCAGCGGCGGAGCGCGGCGGCAGCTGCGGCACCAGCGAGCGCGGCACCTCTCACTGCCCGGCACGGCCGTAGGCGCCACACTGAGTCGGTGCTGAGCCGCGCCACTCCGGCCGCCCACTTTCTCCACGGCGTCTTCCGCTGCGTCTGCCGGCGACCACACCGGCCGCCGGGTCCGGGGTCTTGGGGGTCCTGGGAGCCGGGTCTCTTAGTCTGGGCAGGGCAGTCTGGGCAGGGCTGCCACGCCACTGACCGCCGGGTCCAGGGGTCTGGGGTCCATCGAGCACTCTTAGTCTGGGCAGGGCTGCCACGCCACCGGCCGCCCGGTCCTGGGGTCTTGGGGGCCCTGGGAGCCGGGTCTCTTAGTCTGGGCAGGGCTGCCACGCCACTGACCGCCGGGTCCGGGGGTCTGGGGTCCATCGAGCACTCTTAGTCTGGGCAGGGCTGCCACGCCACCGGCCGCCCGGTCCTGGGATCTTGGGGTCCTGGGAACAGGGGTCCGTTTGTCTGGGGGCTTCCACGCAACCGGCCGCCGGGTCCGGGGTCTTGGGGGTCTTGGGAGACAGGGTCTCTTAGTCTGGGCAGGGCTGCCATTCCAACGGCCGCTGGGTCCAGGGGTCTGGGGTCCATCGAGCAGAGGTCTCTTAGTCCGGGCAGGGCTGCCACGCCACTGATCGCCGGGTCCAGGGGTCTGGGGTCCTGGGAGCCGGGGTCTCTTAGTCTGGGGAGGGCTGCCACGCCACCGGACGCCCGGTCCTGGTGTATTCGGGTCCTGGGAACAGGTTCTCTTTGTCTGGGGAGGGCTATCACGCCACTGACCGCCGAGTCCTGGAGCTTCGGTGTCCTGGGAGTAAGGGTCTGCCGATCTGAGAAGGCAGACTCTTACTGCCCTCTCAGATCTAGTCTGCCACCCATAACTTCGGAACATAGAACGGACTAACATGAGATCAAATGCAATTGGTGGCCCAATGAAATTATTGAGGATAAATTCCATTGTGCTGACAAAAGTCACCAATGTCGTCACGGGTCCGGTCAAACAAAAGTGTTTGAATGTTTCCGGAGTGTACGTTTAGCTCCATAACTTAATTATAACATCATTAATTTAATGCTCCCATTCATATCATAGAGGTTATCATGCACTTTTTGGTGTGATTACTCTCGCCATGACCGAAGTAAATTGGCTGATCTAGGATGGTAGGAGTGGAACATTGCAACAAAACAAAGTTACTGGTTCTCAGGGACATCCAGCCGACCTACCTCGGCCCCATCCGTTACTCCCCCCCCCCTAAACCATACATACACACCCTAATCTCCTCAGACGTCGATAACTGCACTGTCAGACTTCGTAAATTTCCTTTGTTATATTGTTTCCCGAAAAGTACCTAATGTTCAATTCTGTTAGACGTCACTAATGCGCGATTTCAGCATTTTCATATGATTTATCTGGTCGTAATCTAACACCCGCTAGGTACCCCAACACCCCGCTAGGTACCCCAACACCCCGCTAGGTACCCCAACACCCCGCCAGGTACCCCAACACCCCGCTAGGTACCCCAACCAATCCTCCGAGCAGACCGACTGCCGTCACTGACCAGACCATTGTGATATCGCTGCTATGGGTGCATGCATCCATGCGATACTAACCTCACCACGTCATGACTGATAAAACACTTGGAGGTGCTCAGTGGTAGTGCGTTGGTAGTGCTCTCAGGGAAGGTGGTAGTGCTCAAAAGAAAATTGAAGGAGCTTGGGCATCCACAACTATAGACACGACGATATACTACTGCAGAGGTGCAACTGTACCACACCAGCCCCCTGCCACCAAGATTGTTTGATGTGAATCCAAATTGTACCTTGTTCACACAATTTTCGGGAAGCCTATAAATGTTTCAGGTGCAAAATGTTGTCTTAAGCTGAAGTTGTATAAAATATATCCAAGTTTACCTTGTGTTGCGATGCTTTTTCTACCTTGGTCCCCTTTGTCAAGCCGACCCCAAACCGGTTTGCTGGATCCGTTCCTCGTAACGATTCGATGTATTTCGACTAAAGGGTAACAAGATTCCCCGTGAGAGACTGATATAAGTTATTAGACTCTGAAAATAGCACTGACATCAGCTTCACGCTTATTGGGGGGTGTCAAGTGAAGGATTCTCTCAGTGAAGTGACGCTTATCGGGGGTGTCAAGTGAAGGATTCTCTCAGTGAAGTGACGCTTATCGGGGGTGTCAAGTGAAGGATTCTCTCAGTGAAGTGAAGGCATTAGAACAAAAAATCATGTAGAAATACAATCGTTAAGGCGCTTCAAAAACGCGATGGTCGGGCCGAACAGAGCTGGCAGGGCTTTCCGATGAAAATTTGCCGTCATATATACGCGGGAATAGACTCGCTCCGGGCTCTGCTAACGAGGCTCTTATTTAGCAGCATAATTGGCGCATTGGTTGGGTAGGGCAGAACATACAGGGGTATTATCATTGAACATGAAACTTGTGGTAGTTCCACGAATAATCTCTAGCTCGATTGTTGGATGAATCACTCGCCTGTGCTTATCGATAGCAGTGTTCGCTCCCGGATCCTCTAATGGTCCTTGATAAACGTAAAAATACATGGAGTATTTATAGACTAGACAGGTAGGTCAGAGCAGCAGCACACCCAGCTTATTAACACATGCTTAAAAAGAGCCAATTAGTGCTGTTGCTTCAGGTCTTCGCGTAAAAAAACATTAAATTAAGATGAAAAAGCGACATTGCACGCAAGCACACACATGCAGACACACACCCACGGACGCACGGACGCACGCACACATGCACACACCCACACCTATATATATATATATATATATATATATATATATATATATATATATATATATATATATATGTATATATATATATGTATATATATATATATATATATATATATATATATATATATATATATATATCCATATATATATATATATATATATATATATATGTATATATATATATATATATATATATATATATGTATATATATATGTATATATATATATATATATATATATATATATATATATATATATATATATATATATATATATATGTATATATATATATATATTATTTCATTTTGGTGATGTAAAGGCCATTAATCCGTTAGGGACCGATGGTTTGAAGGATCATTTGAGGGATATTATATATTTATTATTATATCAGGCAACTTCTTGAGCAGCTAGCCAAACATTACACGAATATTTATCATGCCTTCCATTCCGTGCCTCATTTTCCTCAATCCGTATTGCACATACCTCGCAAGAAGTCAACAAGTTCAAACTTTAGTGGATTTCTGAGCGATCATGAGTGGAATATATTGGTAATGTGTGAGTTTTCGTCTGCCCGTCCTTGCAGGCGGGCTTCTACATTCCTGGCGCGCGTGCGACATTCGCTGTTGTTGTGCGTTTCTGCTGGAGCCATATGTTGAGGCGTCCTACCTTTGTTAATTGTACGTGTACCGCGCGTCCTTCCTTCATTAATGTGTGGAGATAGCGAGTATTATGAATTGACATGAATTGACATTTTCACATGCTCACAATCTGCAGGCTTGCTGCATGCTCACAAAGATGCAAGGTTTCTGCATGCTTATATGCTACAGGCTTCTGGCATGTTCGCAAGCTGCTGCCTTTCTGTATCCTCACAATCTGCAGGCTTTCTGCATGTTCACAAACTGCAGGCTTTCCACATGCTCACATGCTGCAGGTTTTCCACATGCTCACATGCTGCAGACTTCTGCATGCTCACAGGCTGCAGGCTTTCTGCTTGCTCCCAAGCCAAAGGATTTCCATTTGCTCACAAGTTGAAAGCGTGTTGCATGCCAGCAAGCTGCATGCTTTCTTGCTGCTGACATACTGCAGGCTTTCTGTATGCTCACAAGCTTCAGACTTTCTGCTTGCTCACAAGCTACAGGCTCTGCATACTTACAGGCTGCAGGTTTTCTGCTTTCCCACAAGCTTCAAACTTTCTGTTTGCCCACAAACCTGATTAATTGGTTGAACTATAGCATCGAGTAAGAATTTTGGCAATTTACAGCAACAATTTGCAAATGCAATGCAATTTGGCCTCTAAAGTTACAATAGTACGACATCCCGGATATTTTTGGCAGTTGCCTTACATATTGTTCTACTTGAAAGTGGGCGTCGAAATTTGAAAATGATTACACCGCTAAGGTGAGGACTAAATAAGATCAGGTTGCGTGTAACTTCCACGGATGTCCAATGTTAAAATCGGCTTGCATGCAAATCTTTCATGCAAATTGGCCTCTTAAGTACGGCCACTACGGCCACAAGGAGTAATGCATCTTATAGCGAAAGCTTGGCTCTACTTGGAACCAGGCGTCGAATTTTAGTTTTCCCGGTCAGTTAGTAGCTACACCGATTACATCACGATTTTAAGAAAATTTCCCTATCACGGGTTAACGCTTAGAATCGGCCAAGAACGCTAAATGAGCGGCTCTGTCCGTAACGCGAAGTCTGGGGACAGCTGAAGTAAAAAAGGTTGAATATTTCCGGAGTGTATGCTTAGCTCTTGAGATTGCATCTGAACACAGTTCGTATGAATGCATGCTCATGGCAGAGCTGTAAGAAAAGACATGTGCTCAAAAAAATAATCATGTGCATACACATGTACTGAAGTCAGGTCAAGATCAAATGAGATGATATGAGGTCACCATGCATTTGAATAGACCGGTTACGCGCGATACATGTTTATCGGTGAAATTGCGCGCTAAATAACAAAACTGATAGCAAGAAGTCGTCCACAGAGCCAAAAATTGGACCACATCCGGGTCATGCACAGCACACCGTTGTACCGTGTCCAATTAAGGTCGAAAGATGTACGTACCTGCCCAACTTTGTTTATTCATTATTGTGTTAGACATGCGTTGCAAAAATCGTATGCATAATCGCATGGCATATCCCATTAAGCTCTTGACAACACGATGCAAAAGTTTATGGCGACTATGTCAGGCAGCATGTGTCAAAGTAATATACACGCTATAGGTTCGTTACTGCGGCAATTTGCTCCCATACTGGTGGATCCCTGCAGGCTATTCCTCGTATAAATGACGTATAAATGACGTATAATGACGCCATTCTTGGCTTGGACTAAAGCACTCTAGATATGAACATAACACGTGTATCATGCAATATTTTAAATTAATAAGTTATGAACTTAAATCCGGAATCAGAGTTTTTACACTAACAACAAGAACAAGTTCGCGTTTCATGGTGAGTAGAAAACGATTTTAGACACATTGTGTTCTGGTATAACTTGAAGGGGAGAGTTATTTTTTAGGCGTGCCGGGCCATAAAGGTCATTTGTGCCGCCTTTAAAGCGAGTGTTTTGCAAGCAAAGCGCAGGCATGTGTACATTTACGTTAAGGGAGTTTTACGTCATAGCGTGTGTGATGTTTTAGGTGCTGAAGGCGGGGGCTGGGTGGATACATCTCCTTGATGTCTAAATGGATTTAGTTTTACTTTACTCATCCGTAAGATAATTTGTAGCCGGGGTGGCCAGGGGGTGTTTTGAGTGACAAGAAAGTTGTTTTTGCCAGGATGCCGGCTTTAGCCTACTCTTCTCGAAGAGCACCGAGGGATCTTTACCGTGCGAACAAGGAGGTAATTGTCCACACCATCTATCACGCTGGTCCCCGCGCGTTAGTTGCTAGCAGAGGGTTAGTCTAAGCATGCCATGCAGGGTTGTCAGTTGGATTAGTACGGTGTTTTGCAATGCGACTTATCTACGTCCGCTGCACCTCTGGGTGGCCGTTTTACATTATGAGTTGAAAGGTAAATCGGCTCACCTACGCCCGATGTCTCCCCTGGGTTGTCATTTACGTTACGCTAATTCTTTTTAATGCTAAATATTTTTGCTTCCCTATAGCAAGTCGGCTCATCTACGTCCGACAGCACCGCAAGGTAACCATTTATTTCTATTTATTTATTTATTTATTTCACGATACATGTCCTCCACATACAGTGGCTATTAACGACAGTCTGGGTATAACTAATAGATATTTACAAAGAAAGGATAAATGTGGGGTCAATAGTGGGAGCAGATGCGCAACAAGCATTCACACACAAACAAAATATAATACCCATATCACTATACGCACTACAGACACCGTGCTTGCAACACAAGCTATACACGAGTAGTTTGTAGAAGTAATAGGAAAGCGATGGCCTAAAGGTGACTTCAAGCGATGGCTATTTACGTGTTTCCTACGAGTGTTTCGCGGTCATGCATTGCGTGCGAAGAAGTTGTCAAGGACACATTTATAATTTCAAAACGCTTATAATTAGTGTTTAAAAATTATTCTTTTTTAACACTAATTCTAGCCATGGAGGCCAAGCCATTGTAATAAGATTACTCTGAAGGCCATCATTAAGCATTTTGATTTTAGCCTCGAATTAAGTTTGTTTGGCAGCCTTTTCAGCGCATGTACGACATATTATAACAAATTCTGCTAGCAGCTCAAAGGCATCAATTGAGCACCGAAGTACCGTTGGCAGTCAGACCCAACTCGCTATCTCAGTCACTTGTCAACTTCCTGAAAAGCTTGTGTCTTCAAATATTCTCCGCTTGATGGATTTAAAGCTAGCATTATTACCACGGATTGAAGATGAAAAAAAAAAATGGAAAAAAATTTTCCCAGAGGAGAAAAAAAAAAAAATTCTTCCCCCCCCCCCCCCCCCCCCAAAAAAAAAAATTTTTTTTTTTTTTTTTTTTTTTTGGGGGGTTCGCTTAACAAAACAAAAACAAAAAAATGACCCCCCCCCACAAAAAAAATAAACGGACGGGTGGGGGGGGGGGGGGGGAATTTTTTTTTTTTAAAATTTTTTTTTTTAAATTTTTTTTTTTTTTTTAAACTTCGGCCTCCTCAGGCCATTTCGTGTCATAATTGAGAAAATGTACCTTGTGTTATGCTAAATAATTAAGTTGATAAATCTTGGAACAGGTTTGTATTGCGGAGAAAATTGAAAAGTAGTTTGATGAGAGTTGAATGATCATCCCCTAATAGTGTAGGCAGAGTAAAATGAATTTTGTGTGTATTGCAAAAATCCGTCAGTGTTTTTCGTGGGCCTTGGTACTTTTGACAATGAAGGAGAATATGTGGAACTGTAAGATATGTGTTGCATGATGGGCATGAAGGTCGAGGTGAAGCCGTGTATATATATCGATGGGTAAGAAAGGTATGGCCGATGCGTAAACGTGATAGGACTTTTTCTTCGTGTCGGTTTTTTATATGATGTGATCCAGGTATCGACAGCAGTTTTGATGAAACGTAATTGTGTATGATTTGTGTTTTTTGTCCAGTTTTGGTTCCAAAAATGTCGAATGCTCTGTTGTATTGATGATTTAATGCCTTCAAAATGTGGTGGGATTTCTGTGATGTTTTGGAGATGTAATGATGCTTTGGCTAATTTGTCGGCTTCTTCGTTTCCTGGGATGCCGCAGTGGCTGGGCACCCACAGGAAACGGACCTTCACGCCCATCAGATAAAGTATTTCAAGGGTATCGTAAATGGAGATATGGCAATGGTGCGAAAAAGAAAGTGAAGAAAGTGATTGAAGAGTAGATTTGAAGTCGGAACAAATAACAACACTGCGCATGGGGTGACAAATTGAACGGTTGCGGACATAGCGAAGAGCAATGAGGATGGCGTGCAACTCTGCGATGAAAATGGTGGTTCCGTTTGGCAAGCGATGCTGGTTTGTGGGTGTACCCGAAACAATGGCATTTCCAGTGAGGTTGGCGTCTTTTGATCCGTCGGTAAAAATAAATGGAATATGACGATAACGAGAACGAAATTGGTGAAATTTGTGTTTTGCGTATTCTGGACAAAGCTGTGATTTTGGGGTTAAGGTCAGATGCAAAATGTGTCGTACGGCTAACTGCCACGGTGGTGTTGTAGGTGGAGGAAGAGCAGTAATATGTGGAATGTTATATTGAAGTTGTGTTGAAAATATTTTGACGCGTGAAGCTATGATAAGGCCGGTTCGCTTTTCGGTGGAACCTAAATAGTTGTAGTGTAAATTTGGGAGAACTTGTAGTGATGAATGTGTGGGGTGGTGTTCTTTAAATTTGATTTTTGCGGCATATCTAAGTGTTTGTTTCATTTTTTCGGAGATCTAATGTTGTAATTACTGCTTCTGTTTGTAGAGAATTGATGGGAGAAGTTGTCATTGCACCAAGTGCTAGACGGATAAATTTATTTTGTATGGTGTCCAAAAGTTTCAAAGCGGAGGTACTGGCACCAGCGTAGACGGGCGATCCATATTCTATGATGGGAAGAACTAATGATTTGTAGAGATGTAAAAGCGTATGACCATCTGCTCCGAATGAGGAAGAAGTAATACAGCGAAATAAATTGAGTCGGTGAAAACATTTGGTCTGAACGTGTTTGATGTGTTGATACATGGATAGCCTACGATCAAAAATAATACTTAGGAATTTAAATGAATTTACAAAAGTTATGTTGTTGTTATCGAGGTGAAGCGGTGTGTCTGGGTTTTGGCAGGGTGTCGACTTGCTAAATATCAGTGTTGCAGATTTTTGGGCCGAAAAAAGAAACCATACTTTACGGACCATTCATGTACTCGGTCAAGTGCGTTTTGTAATCGAAGTAAAAAATGTTCGTAATTTTTGCCGGAGCACCAAATCGCACTATCGTCTGCAAATAGTGAATATGACATATTGGCAGGATGTTGTCGAAAAGATCATTAATGATGATGTTAAATAATACTGGTGAAATACAACTTCCCTGTTGTAATCCGTTCTGGAGGAAACGTGGATCGGATATGGCTGACCGGCACCTGATATGGAATGGACGAGAACCAGATAAAAAAACCTACTAAATAATGTGCTAAGTGTCCTTTTATGCCGAGTTGCTGAATTTTGAAAAGTAATGCGGGTTTGAAAACCATATCGTATGCTTTGCTGATGTCCAAAAATACTGCTGCAGTGTGTTCATGTTTCTTGAAGCCTAGGCGGATGTCTGTCTCTAATCGAATAAGGTGATCTATGGTGCTGCGTCCTCGCCGAAAACCGCATTGAAAGGGAGATAGAAGAGAATTTGTTTCCAGGTGCCAGGTCAGTCTTTTTTTTATAATAATACGTTCAAAAAGTTTTCCAAGACAACTGGTGAGAGCAATGGGTCGAAAAATGTTGGGATCGCTGTGATCTTTGCCGGGTTTTGGTATCGGAATGATGGTGGCTTCTTTCCAAGATTCATGAAAAATATGACCTGACCATAATGAATTAAATGTTCGTAAGATGGAATGTTTCGTGTGGTCGGGTAAATGTCTGAAAAAAAAGAATTATGTAAATTGTCTGGCCCTACAGAAGTACTACCTGCGGAGGAAATTGCAGCCTCCAGTTCCGAAAGTTGAAAAAGAGTATGTCTCAGTGTTGTCAGAATTGAATTGTGCTAAATCGGTGTGAAAAGTGTGTTGTGCATTTTGTAAGAAGTCAGGTCTGTATTTGTTATCCGAGCTATTTTGAGCCAGGGCGTCTGCTATTGCGTCTACTATTACTTTTGGGTCTGTAATGGTGATATTTTGGATTTTGAGGGCCGGGAGTGATTTGAATGGGATGCGTCCAGACAATCGGCGGATTAATTGCCAGATTTGGCTTAAGGGTGTTCGAAAAGTGAGCTGTTTTAAATATTCCGACCACGAACGACGTCTGGCGTCGCGAATGAGGCGGCGTGTCCTAGCTCGTTCACAGTTACGAAGGATTAAATTTGTTGATCAGGGTGTCTTAAATATTTCCTAAATGCTCTTTTCCTTACCGCGATGGCACGTGATATTTCTGGACTCCACCAAGGTACTGGCGTTCGTTTTGTAAAAGGTTTCGTAATTGGAATTGCCACCAATACTGCTTCCAGAAGTGTATTTGTGATTAAGTTCATGTTTTGCACAGGGGAAATATCTGGGTTGTATTGTACATATGAGAGTTCTTGAAACTTGATCCAGTCTGCTTTCGAAGTTTCCCAGCGCGGGATAAAACTGGGTGTGGTATCAGCCGCAGTTGAAAATGTTGGTGTTAATTTAATTGGATAATGATCACTATCATGAATGTCGTTGTCGACCGTCCAATCAAAATCGTAGGCCAAAGCCGGAGAACAAATTGCTAAATCTATTGCAGTTTCTGTGTTGTGTCCGAGGTGAAAAAATGTTGGCTCTCCGGTATTAAGTAATACTAAATTGTGTCGGTCTAAAATGTGTTGAATAATGCGTCCACGAGTGTCTGGTTGTGTACGTTTTTTATCCCACGCTGGACTATGGGCGTTAAAATCGCCAAGTATAATGAACGGATTTTTGAAATGTGTTATGAGGTTTTCTAATTGTGTCAAAATGTTTGTGCTGTCTGTGTGTGGTGGAATATATAGCGAACATACATCTATGCTCCTACCATGAAAACGCATAGTACAGGCTACGGCTTGTAATGGTGAATTGAGTGTAAATTGTGTATGTGTGTAATCATTGTTTATATAAAGTGAGGTACCGCCACTGCGGTGTGTTTCACGTACCTCATCGTGGCGGTACAGCGAATGATTGGAAAGATTGAAATTATATGTATCGGTGGGTAAGAACCAGGTTTCCTGAAGTGCGATGAGAATAGGTGTGAGAATACTAAAGAAAGCTTTCATTTCGGCCCATTTGGATAATAGACTATGGCAATTCCATTGGAGAAATATGGACATTGGTGAGAATTAATATTTGTCGGCACCTTTCGGTGCCTGGCGCAGCCACGATTGCAGCTCGGGTGGGTATGTGTGTTGGGTGCGTCCGGCGGCGGTTGATCCGCCTGAACCGTCCGACCGACCGGTGACCTTGGTGGCCGGCTCACGTCGGCCGGCCACTGCCGCGGGGGATGCCCACCGGCTGGGAGTTGGTCGGGTCACGTGGGCGCCGGCCGGCGCTGGACAATCCAGGCCGGACCGGCGTCCCGCTGACGGGGAACGAGAATTTGCTCCCGCAGCGGAGTGACTGCGGGGCCTATCACTCCTCCCTGGAGTGGTCCGTTTGTTTGGAGCCGGAGTGGTCTGAGTGTTGGGAGCCAGGGTGGTTTGTGTCGGTGTGGTCAGTGGAGTAAGTTTTTTTAGTGGAGCTAAACCTGGAATCATGTCTGTTTGCATAGAGGCAGAAGTAGTGTTGACGCGACGTATAGGGGGAGCAACGGTGGCCGCCTGGGCGTAAGTTTTAGTTGATGGAGAGGCGGCCTCGACAGACCGTTGGGCCTGGGGGTATGACACCCCGGTCGTGGCCTTGACAGCGCAGACCTCCTTCTCCTTGCGCCATACTGGACAGAGGGGTGATGTGGTCAGGTGGTCGGGTGTGTTGCAGTTGAGACAGTGGACAGGTTTGGAGCAGTGGGAATCAGGATGGGGTGATTCACCACACTTTGGGCAGCGGGCTGTTTGGCGACAAGTCTTGCTGCCATGCCCAAAGTGCTGACAATTGAAACAGCGGAGAGGATTGGGAATAAAGACACGGACTTGGAATCGGATGTAGCCGGCGAGGAAGGTCTTGGGAAGAGTTGTAGAGTTGAAGGTAAGGACTAGGAGACTCGTGTCACGTTTCTGGCCATCTTTGAAGGATGTGATGCAGCGGACGTCGGTCACCTCCTCCGGCCTGAGCTCCACCTGAATATCTTCCTCAGACATGAAGCGGAGCTCCGTCGCGAAGACGGTGCCCTTGGTGGAGTTGCGGTTGGAGTGGAGTGAAATGGTCACGGATTTACCACAAAATGTGGTGGTACGGAGGAGGGCTTTGGTCTGGGCTCTGGTTTGGGTTTTAATGACGAAGGTTCCGTTGGCTGGGGCTTCAATGTCAGGATTGGCTAAGGAGCAAATGGCGAGGAGTTGCTTGGTTGGCCAGAAAACGTTGACACAACGAAAGGAGACGGACTCCTCGATAGGCCTTACCACGATGTATGATCCAGCACTGTCGAGGTAGGGTTCGATAGGTTCAAGTTGTGAGGAGGTGGTCTTGTTCGAGCGTGGGTCAGCGGCGTGGCGCGTAATGGTCTGGTTTGGATTGCGAGGCGAGGTCGTGGTCTTGGGACGAGCAGGGGTCGGCGAGGCGCAAAGGGCTTCCATGGCGTCATCGAGGGGAATAGTTCGGCGCGGGTCATCAACATTTGCATCAATCGAGGGAGCATCAGTGGCCAGGTCTGTGTTCGTGCTCCAGGTCTGTGTTCTGTGGTCGTCGGGTGTGGTCAGAGGAGGAAATTCCGTGTCCGAGTCCGTTGGCGAGCATGGGTCCGTATCCTTTTTCCTCTTTTTCCCCATCACGGGGAAAAACACCCTACCAAACGAAATCTAAATGAACACGCAGAACAAAGGGAACGGAAATACGACGACGAAAAGACCAGGTGGGGCGACGGGTGTCACCCCACTGAGAAACGAAAATACGAAAGGAGCGACGGGTGTCACCCCACGAAAATGAAAAATAAACTGCAGTAACCAGCAGTCAGTCTGGCCAAAACTGGCGCGACGGAGTAACCAGTAGGCTCTGGCAATGTGGAACCTGATAGCACTGAATACTCCTTGTGTCACCAGGGCTACCGTCTCCAACCAGATGGCGCGCACTGCGCTCATCAAGGTGTGCCTTCTCACGTGCAGCAGCATATATGTCCTACAGCACGGCATGGTCGATGCCTACCAGGGCGTGCCTTCCCGTGTGCACCACCACCTATGTCTCACAGCACGGCATGGTCGATGCCTACCAAGTTGTGCACCCCCAAGTACTTGGTAGGTCACATCGAAAGCGACTTTTAATACTTCGTGGTGATGTATGTTGCATGGTGTACGGCGTATGTTGAATGCATATTTAAGACAGTTTGTTCACACCACCACCTGCCTAATCTTCTGATGCCCTCACCAGCACCAGACACCACCTCTACCCTCCCTCCAGCTTCTCTGCCACCTGCTGCACATCGACTGGAATCAGCCAGGATGTCGTACTTGTATTGAAGCACTGGGCAAAACATACGATATGCTCGTAGCGGTTCTATTTGCGTGATTTTTTTTCAAATACGTCCGACGTCTGTCATTGTAAGTGAAGGTGTTTGTCAGGACGCATGGTTGTTCACATGTACTGTTCACGACTTTTATATTTTACTTGAGTTTCTCCAGGAGGCGCAGAGAAAAGGGAGTAAATGACCTCCACGTCACCCATTCTTGAGTTTCTCCAGGAGGCGCAGAGAAAAGGGAGTCAATGACCTCCACGTCATCCATTCCCTCCACTAGGAGGTAACTATGTCGTTCATGCTGCTACTTTTCCGGCCCTTGCTCCTATGACAGGACTTTATTCAGTTTTGAGACGACGAGTTGCTTATTCATCTCCTTGAAATAGACTACCTATATGTTAAGCATGTGTGACCTGATTCATAGTGAAAGCCTCAGATGAGGGAGGTGTGGCAGTGCCATCCCCGAATACCACTCAACATAAAGTGCTGATCGTTAGTCGGAGGGTCCAATAAAACGTGAGCACGTCTAACGTCTTCGACCTGCTCTTCGTACACACAACAGAAATGGCGAGTCGGAGGGTCCAATAAAACGTGAGCACGTCTAACGTTTCCAACCTGCCTTCGTGCATGGAACAGAAATGGTGAGTCGGAGGGTATAATACAACGTGAGCACGTTTAACGTCTCCGACCTATGCTTCGTACGTGCGACAGAAATACTAAGCCGGAATGTCCAATAAAATGTCAGCATGTCTAATGTCTCCGACCTGCCCTTCGTACGTGCGACAGAAATGGTGAGTCGGAGGGGTCAATAAGACGGCTTCCCAAACGAATGTCACGCGATGGACATGACGGTTCTTGCGCTTGCGGCGTATTAGTTGCTCTGCATTGGCCACTAACATACGTAGTCCAATAGTGAGTGAGATCACTATATGAAAACTGCTCGGCCCACCGTCAAGCCCGCCAAAATTCATTCCATCTCCAGAACAGGTACCAGTGAGTTTGGAGTGGTCGGACGTGTTTTGCGAGCTCTACATTAGTGGTCATAATCTTTTAGTTCCAAGGTGCTAGAAGGCTAAATTATATATTGTCTGAGAGCCCAGGTTTCAGACCGAGTAATAACAATATTTTTGTCCAGGAATTCGGCCAGTAGAGTGGTATGTTTTGGCCTTGAATTTGCATAATTTTCGAAGTTTCCCATAAATGGGCCAGATTTTCCAGCCTTCACGAAAACAGAACATCGCTTGATTTTTATTGACCCGCGTGAGGTCGGCCGTGAGAGGACTTTGGACCTGCTGGTGCAAACTACGAATATCTAAACATTGTGTTATAATACGTATAAATTGTTGCGTAAAATGTCGTGCGGGTTTTTAAAGCCATGTGTCCCCCTTGGAACCCGATCCAAGCTGTTAAAAACGGTAGCTCAAGCTCTATCACCTTAGTGGTAGTTGTATTCATTGACGGTACATTTTGTATTTGCTGCTGGCGTGACCTACTTCACGGCGCAAGTCGGAGTCCCAGTAACCAAGAATCTGGCCTCGGAACACTTTGCCGCATCCCTCTTCGCTTCTCGGTTGTCTGTGTGATTATGTCACACTGCCCGCAAGTGCCCAGCTGCTCATGAGATTCGGGTCACCCGATGCCGCACTCCGGTACGGTGGTCACAATTGAAGTCGGCAGCTTCACAGCAGCCAGTGCATGGCATGCAAGTGACATCAAGCAGAAATACCGCAGCAATATCTGCGCTTCCAACACTGGCATAGGAAGGGACACGTAATGATCTGGTAGAAATGGACTACTTTCTGGAAATCGGACAACGTAAACCATGAGCACGCCCCCCGTAATTTATGCACCACCGACGCAAACAACCCGATGCTGCAGGTGCATAGTTAACCCTTGCGTCGGATGCAGCTGTGTCAGGCGTGGACACCGATGCACCTCCTGCCGATTCGGCGACCAGTGCCCAACCTGGAGGAGTCATGAAGAATCCACTTCAAACGGTGACCTTTCGGAGGAGATAGCGAAGTTAAAGGCGAATGTGCGAGTTCTCCCAAAAATCCCGAAAGGAGCACGAATCGCAGTGGCGGGGGAGCTCGCCAGGCTAATCAATGCCGCCGTCAGCGACCGCACAAGAACAGCTTGGCGCGACCTCATGGTGTTTGCTTTCTCAGCGCTACAGATCGGGGAGCGGCCGAAAGAGAGCACTAGGGTCTCCTTGGCTACACAAGTCCGCCGGAACCTAGCCACAGGCACTAGTGGACAGTTCAACGCAACGACGAGCGTTGCTAACCATCAAGGCAAGCGCCCGGGCCGCCGCCGACGCGTCGAAGATGAGATGACAGCAATGTCACGGCGCGTCTCCTCGAAACTGGCCGACGGCGATGTCAGAGGTGCACTAAGGATACTGACATCCGACGACACGCTCGCGCCTCCAACCGACGAAGTGGTGGAGAGACTCAGAAGCAAACACCCAGATGCACCTGCGGACCTGCAAGAAATTCATCCTCCCGAGGAAAGAGTGCCCCCACTAGTTGCCACTGAGGCAGACGTGAAACGAGCCATAAATTCCTTCCCACCGAGCTCTTCTGCAGGACTGGACGGCATCCGACCTGGCCATCTAAGATCACTGCTAGGCAAGCACACTGCGGAGGCTGGAGCACGCCTCCTCACGGCGCTGACGGCCCTCACCAACCTGGCGCTCAAGGGATGCATCCCTAACTGTGCTGTGAACGCCTTCTTTGGCGCCTCCCTGATCGCACTGAAAAAGAAGGATGGTGGTGTTCGCCCAATCGCGGTGGGAAGCGTGTTTCGTAGGACCGCTGCCAAAGTGGCTGCAGCCAGTGCCTCGGCCCACATCGGCCCTGAACTACGACCGGCACAACTGGGGGTGGCGACGAGGAGCGGCTGCGAGGCGGCAGTGCATACCGTGAGGGCATTCGCCGACCAGACAGTGGCTTCCGACGACCATCAGGTTCTGGTTAAGCTGGACGTCTCAAACGCGTTTAATTCTGTGCGAAGGGACGTCATGTTGGACGCCGCACGGACTCGCACACCAGATATCTACCCTCTAGTCTGGCAAGGTTATAGTGGTCCCACTCCACTGTACGTCGGGGAGAGGGAGATCATGTCGAAAACCGGAACCCAGCAAGGCGATCCTTTGAGTTCACTCCTGTTCTCACTGGCAGTTGATCGCGCCGTGAAAGCTTCGGAAAGTACCATAAACGTATGGTACCTCGATGATGGCACCATCGGAGGTGCGGTGGAAGACGTCGTGGCAAGTGTCCGCAGGGTGAGGGAGGAACTTTCCAGAGCAGGCCTCACCATAAACGCATCCAAATGCGAGGTCGTGCTTCTCGGCTCCGACACATCCTGCCGGGGCGACGCTGCCCTTCAGCAGTTGCGGTCCCTCCTACCCGACATCCGGGAAGTCAAAACCGAGGATCTGCAACTTCTGGGGGCTCCGATCACCGCGCCCCAGCTCATAAACCAACTGTATAGCGGCCAGGTCATGGTGGAGAAGTTGATTGAGCGACTGCGCTATCTGGAAGAAGCTCACCAGGGATTTTTCCTTCTGAAAAACTACTTGGCAGCTCCGAGGCTCCTCTATCTCCTACGCAGCTCACCCGCCTACAAACATCCAGACCTTCTCACCAAAATCGACGAAGCCGTGCGTCAGGGTGTAGCCGACATCACCAACGTTCAGATGGAGGAAGCTTCATGGAGACAGTGCACACTACCCGTGCGACTGGGAGGACTGGGCGTGCGGATGACATCGGATCTCGCGCTGCCTGCGTACCTGTCATCCATCATAGCCTCAGCACCAGTGATCTCCGCCATCAGTCCACCTGCTGCTGCAGGTGTCAAACTCACGACTGAAGCTCTTATCACTGAGTGGGAGTCACAGACAGGCAAGCCTGCACCTGAAACAGAGAAACGAAACCGTCAGTCGTCTTGGGACCACGCCGTAGCAGAAACGATAGCTGACCAGCTACTGGAGAATAGCAAGAGCGAAACAGACAAGGCCCGACTCCGCGCCGCATCACAGCCCAACTCCGGTGCGTGGCTCAATGCTTACCCTGCTCCAAGCGTGGGTATGCTGCTGGACCACGAAACGCTTCGCACCGCCGTCGCACTCCGAGTAGGTGCCCCAGTGTGCACGCCACACCGCTGTCGCTGCGGGGCCAACATCGATGAGCGCGGACTGCACACTCTGTCCTGTCAGCTGAGCGCCGGACGGTTTCCTCGCCACGCAGCACTCAACGACGTAATTAAACGTGCGCTCACGAGTGCCGGAATGCCGTCGGTGCTGGAGCCAGCTGGCATGGACCGCGGCGACGGCAGACGACCTGATGGTGTCACCATGTTTCCCTACTCGGAAGGCAAGTGTCTTGTCTGGGACGCAACTTGTGTGGACACGTACAGCAGCTCTGCCGTCGCCGCTAGTGCGGCACATGCATGCTCCGCCGCAACCGCAGCTGAGGGCCGCAAACGGAGGCGCTACGCTGACATCGGCCGCCTGCATCAGTTTCAGCCAGTCGCCGTTGAAACTTCTGGTGCGATCGGCCATTCCAGCCTCAGCTTCCTGAAGGAACTAGGACGACGTATCAGCCGTGAGACCGGCGACAGCCGGGACACGGAGTGGCTGATGCAGCGCATCTCGGTGGCGGTGGTGCGCGGCAACGCGACGGCAATAAGACTGGCCGCAGGACGAGATGCTGCTGCGACATCGAGCGGCACCCCACGAGAATCCGAGGAGCCGAGACAACCAAACGTCACCAGCTCGACGTCAGCACCAACGTTTCAACAGCCGAGTGGAAGCAATGAGGAGCTCGCGCTGGAGGAACCGATGCCACCATCTCCTCCTCGAAGATGTGAGCTGACGTCTCCGACTACCTCCGTGCCTCTGTCCCCCGGCTTCAGAGGACTGATGAACATCGGCAACACGTGCTACATGAATGCAATACTCCAGGCACTCCACAACTCCTCGGAGGTGCGTGCTGTAATGCTGAGCTCCCGACCAGGAACGGCACAGCCTCAGCTGGCAGCATTGCAGCAAGTATTCGCCTCCCTGATGCACTACGATAGACCCTCCTATCGACCCGAACACTTCCATCGTGCAGCGCTGCCACCCTGGTTCCAGCAGGGCCACCAGCAGGACGGTGCCGAGCTACTCAGGTATCTGCTTGACTCCCTGCGAGAGGAGAAGAAAGCGGCCTCGTGTAGTGCGGCTGATACCTCAGGGTCGACTCCTCACGGCATAACGCACTCGGTGCACAATATTTTTGCTATCGAGACTGAGACAGTGCACACATGCAATGGCTGCAGCGAGGTGACCCGCCAGCTTGAGACTGCCACTGAGCTACACCTCAGCGTGCCAGATACATCTGATCTCCCCAGCTGCTCAAGGCAAGTATCTGCACTGTTGGAGAACTGCCTCGCCCCGGAGAGACTCTGTGATGGGAATCAGTACAGATGCTCCTCCTGCGGTAAGCTCGGCGACGGCCAGCGACAGCTCCGACTGACCCAGCCTCCAAACAATCTGATACTGACGATTGGCAGGAGCGCTTTCGACCGCCAGTCCGGACGCTGTCAGAAAATTATGACACCGGTCGACATCAACGAGCTAATCTGGATCCAACCTGCAGGAGACACCAAAAGAGTTAGTCTGGAACTGTACGCAGTGGTGGTGCACTCGGGTAGTGACCTCAACGCCGGACACTACTACTGCATGTCACGACATGCCACCGACGGCATTTGGTGGAAGCTCGACGATGAGTGCATCACCCCAGCAACCAGCAACACACCCAAACTCCTCAGTCTACAGGATACGGCCTACCTGCTCTTCTACCAGACTGCCAGCCACCGAAGAAAGGGGCTGCCGACAGCTACATGACTGAGCATCTGCTGGTATCATCATCATTGCCATCACTTATCATAATCAACATCGTCGTCATAACCATCATTCCACACTGCATGATTTTCTGGAATGTTCATTTCTTGCCTGTGTTTGCCTCCTACACGTCTACTGAATAAATCTCCAGAAGCGTTACCAACGTATTATCGCCACGCCATGGGTACACACCACTCGCCCGACTGATGTACACGTGCCCAAGTATTACCGCCTCGCCATGGGTACACACCACTCGCCTGACTGATGTGCCCATGCCCAAGTATTACCGCCACGCCATGGGTACACACCACTCGCCCGACTGATGTACACGTGCCCAAGTATTACCGCCACGCCATGGGTACACACCACTCGCCCGACTGATGTACACGTGCCCAAGTATTACCGCCACGCCATGGGTACACACCACTCGCCTGACTGATGTACACGTACCCAAGTATTACCGCCACGCCATGGGTACACACCACTCGCCTGGCTGATGTGTACGTGCCCATGGAGCTGGCCTCGCTGCTGCGTGCAAAGCCCGAGGTCGAAACTAGAGCATTAGAGACAGATATCGTTACAAGGCACACACTGAAGGAACAGAAACAACATTCAATCCGTAATTGGGACATGGAATGCGTAGAACGCTAAAGGCGAGACACAAAACGTTCTCTTTCACCAGGAAATGAAGGAAAGGGAAATCCAACTAGTCACAGAAATCAAGAGGTACATGTTGGTGGCTGTGACTGGTAGTCCGGAAACACACTGACAGCCCACGGTACCGACCCGAGTCCCGGTCAACTCCGAGACACATTGACAGCTCACAGTACCGACCAGAGTCCCGGTCATCTCCGAGACACACTGACAGCATACTGTGCCGACCCGACTCCCGGTCAACTCCGAGACACACTGACAGCTCACAGTACCGATCCGAGTCCCGGTCAATTCCGAAACACACTGACAGCTCACAGACACGAGTCCCGGTCATCTCCGAGACACACTGACAGCTCACAGTCACATACATGAGCCCCGGTCATCTCCGAGACACACTGACAGGTCACAGTACCGACCCGGTTCCCGATCAACTCCGAGACACACTGACAGGTCACAGTACCGACCCGGGTCCCGGTCATCTCTGAGACAAACACCAGGGTAACGCGTTTGAAACAGACAGACAAACATTTATTCGACATTTGTGGATAATGCAACTTTCGATGTGATACGACGAATCTAGAAAGCCATTCAACTTTTTATCTCAATAAGATTGATGCATCTGCAGTTCGTGGGGAGTTTACGCCAGCTCTGACATGAAACGAGTAAAGACAATTCGATTGAATGGCTAGTCGTAGTCAAGGTGCCGTGCACCGCTTGCTACATTTCATTGTGGCATGCACATAAGAGAGTGGGGCTAAATCTTTGCTCGGGAACTGCGACGGCGCACATCCCAAATATAGATCAGCATCTCATCGCCGAACCCAGGCACCTGAGTTACAAGCAGACTGAATTGCTGATACATTATGCTTCCAGAGTGGATGCATTCAGACTAGAAAGCGGCTGGTGTGTGACCGGTTGGTCCAGTGTCCCGCATTCGTGTCAGCTTGATCCTGTTGTGGAGTCACAGCTACTTCGACAGTACTTCAGTCGTCAATACTTTGACAATTGCTGCTTGGACGTTAATACGCCTCTATAGGTCAGCATTGATTCAGAGCATTAATTAATTTAATTAAAACGTTCTTTTATCAAGAGAGATGCATGTTCTTTAGATTGTGCACATAGCCAGGTTGTATTTAATTCCGTCCAGGGCTGTGCCGCTACCACCGGTCGGTACTGGGTCCGGAGCTGTGTCGGTACCACCTGTCGGTACTGGGTCCGGTGCTGTGTCGGCACCACCGGTCGGTACTGGGTCCGGAGTTGTGTCGGTACCACCGGTCGGTACTGGGGTCCGGTGCTGTGTCGGTACCACCTGTCGGTACTGGGTCCGGAGCTGTGTCGGTACCACCGGTCGGTACTGGGTCCGGTGCTGTGTCGGCACCACCTGTCGGTACTGGGTCCGGAGCTGTGTCGGTACCACCGGTCGGTACTGGGTCCGGAGCTGTGTCGGTACCACCGGTCGGTACTGGGTCCGGAGCTGTGTCGGCACCACCAGTCGGTACTGGGTCCGGAGCTGTGTCGGCACCACCGGTCGGTACTGGGTCCGGAGCTGTGTCGGCACCACCAGTCGGTACTGGGTCAATGGTGAGCAGGCTACAATGGTGAGCAGAGTATCTTGGCTGGCGGTCATTGAAGGCTGTCCCCAAATCCCTGGAGCGTCAATTGTCACCACTGACCGAATGCTGGTGGTTGTAAGACTACTGAGACATTCCAATGTAGAAAGGCACAGAAGCTGAATCGACATCACTGTTCTGCTGGCTGCCAGTGAGTGGTATTGACAATCGACATCACTGTTCTGTTGGCTGTCAGTGAGTGATATTGACAATCGACATCACTGTTCTGTTGACTGTCAGTGAGTGATATTGACAATCGACATCACTGTTCTGCTGGCTGCCAATGAGTGATATTGACAATCGACATCACTGTTCTGTTGACTGTCAGTGAGTGATATTGACAATCGACATCACTGTTCTGCTGGCTGTCAGTGAGCGGTATTGACCATCGACATCACTGTTCTGCTGGCTGTCAGTGAGCGGTATTGACCATCGACATCACTGTTCTGCTGGCTGCCAGGGAGTGGTATTGACAAGCGACATCACTGTTCTGCTGGCTGCCAGTGAGTGATATTGACAATCGACATCACTGTTCTGTTGGCTGCCAATGAGTGATATTGACAATCGACATCACTGTTCTGTTGACTGTCAGTGAGTGATATTGACAATCGACATCACTGTTCTGCTGGCTGTCAGTGAGCGGTATTGACCATCGACATCACTGTTCTGCTGGCTGTCAGTGAGTGGTATTGACCATCGACATCACTGTTCTGTTGGCTATTAGTGGGTGTCATTGACCATCGACATCACTGTTCTGCTGGCTGCCAGTGAGTGGTATTGACAATCGACATCACTGTTCTGTTGGCTGCCAATGAGTGATATTGACAATCGACATCACTGTTCTGTTGACTGTCAGTGAGTGATATTGACAATCGACATCACTGTTCTGCTGGCTGTCAGTGAGCGGTATTGACCATCGACATCACTGTTCTGCTGGCTGTCAGTGAGTGATATTGACAATCGACATCACTGTTCTGTTGGCTGTTAGTGGGTGGCATTGACCATCGACATCACTGTTCTGCTGGCTGTCAGTGAGCGGTATTGACAATCGACATCACTGTTCTGTTGGCTGTTAGTGGGTGGCATTGACCATCGACATTACTGTTCTGCTGGGTGTTAGTGAGTGGTATTGACCATCGACATTACTGTTCTGCTGGCTGTCAGTGAACGGGATTAATACTTTTTGGGTTGGGAAGAGGTACTGCTTAGTAGGTAGGGGCGCTGCCTGGTACGGGAAAGGTGCTTCTTGGTGGGGGTGACGCACAGCTTGACAAGTGAGAGAAGCTGCCTGGGTCTAAAGATGCTCCTCTTGGGACGGGAAGGAGTTGCTAGGTAGGGGAGAGATGTCATCCCAATCCACTGAAATATATTGGGACACAAGGTAAATAAATGGGGGAAGCTTGGCACTGAACACTAAACTTCCACAACAACGGTTCAGTTTAGCTACGTCATTCCTTTCCCCGCTCCGAACCCTCAGTGAACCTGATCCGCTTGCAGTTTTTGAGTGCGGCAGACTCGGTATCGGTATAGGTGTTCTCAATAGCGCGTGGCACCGCCTCTGCTTCACCACGGGAACACCGGAGCAGCTGTGGCCGAAATTGGGAATAGTGCTTACGCTTGACGTGGCTGACTGTTGCAGACCTGTGTGATGACTGGTCGGTCCGGTTTCATTGTGTGGTGCCTCGGGTGCAATGGCACGTTCTGCTGTTCCTCAGATGTTCGCCGGTACAACATCGACGTGATGGTGAACGAGAGCGATATCCACCTGACCAACAATAACGTGAGTTGTTCGGGCTGCAATGAGACTTGAACGTAGATATGCCTGATTAACCAACTCAGACGACTTCAACATGACTGCATCCGCTGCATTTCATCACACCCTCTGTTAGTCTTTAAATCGGGCGATCCCAGGACAAATGTAGGCTAGGGGAAATGTGCATGTGACAGAGCGTAAGAAAACGTACGAACGACAAAACTGCTTAAGCAAAGTAAAAGTAGCGCAAATATGTCAAAACCGTGGAACGCTTGGGTGGATAATTGCATTATTTTGGAAGTGCCTGTGCACTCCGGATACCTGTGGAGGACCCCTGATACCTGCCGCGCACCCCTGATCCTTGCTGAGCAACCCTGATACCTGCCGAGCAACCCACATTCCTGCCGGCGCCCCTGATACCTGCCGAGCAACCCATATGCCTACCGGCACCCCTGATACCTGCCGAGGACCCCAGATACCTGCCGAGCACTCCTGATACCTGCCGAGCACTCCTGATATCTCCCGAGTACCACTGATACCTGCCGAGCTCCCCTGAAACCTGCCGAGCACCAGTGATGCCTGCCCAGCAACCCAGATACCTGCCGAGCACCCCTGATACCTGTCGAGCACTCCTGATACCTGCTGAGCACCCCTGATACCTGCTGAGCACTCCTGATACCTGCCGATCACCCCAGATACCTGCCGAGCACCCCTGATACCTGCTGAGCACTCCTGATACCTGCCGAGCACCCCTGATACCTGCCGAGCACCCCTGATACCTGCTGAGCACCCCTGATACCTGCTGAACACTCCTGATACCTGCTGAGCACCCCTGATACCTGCTGAGCACCCCTGATACCTGCTGAACACTCCTGATACCTGCTGAGCACCCCTGATACCTGCCGGGCACCCCTGATACCTGCTGAACACTCCTGATACCTGCTGAACACTCCTGATACCTGCCGAGCACCCCTGATACCTGCCGAGCACCCCTGATACCTACCGAACACCCCGGAAGTATAACAGAGAACCCAATGGGAAAGCAGCTGTGGAAGGTCTCGGGGGCTGTTGCAATCAATGGAGATGCAGCCCTGAAAGTGGATGGAATTCTCCACCAATGGCGGTGCGCCAGCTCCAATGTACGGAATCCCAAATATGCGTAATCAAATCAAATAAATATGTACGTCAGCAAATGAACGTAAGCAAGTGCACATAACCTCGCATTCTCGCCCAGGCAGGAACAGCACTGTCGGCATCCTATGTTCCATGCAGAGTTCGTATATTGAAACATGCTTCGTCGAAGTAAACGTCACTGTTTGTGCAGGACATCAACAATCGATGAACATTAATTTGAGTTGGACGATCGCTGCATCATCACTGAATTCTGAAGGAGTGCCTACAGCTGTGCTGAAGTGTCTTTGCTACTCTAATATAACATTATTAGGGACATACACCCTGGTTAGTATTTTCAACCCGAACGAGGATGAGCCAGCTTTTCGTAACCAAGTTTACCAGCGCTTAGAAAGAAATTCCGTTATTGGTGGCGAATTAATTGTTGTGGATTTGTGCACGATTCGAAATGCTTTGATTGTGGTAGCGTTAACTCTTGGTGTCGTTGTGGAAGCTGCTTAGAGAGGAACACATGGAGACATGCATACCCTCACGAACAAATGTTTCCTTTACGAAACCTAATCCCTTGAAATGCGGCAGACTCCCATGCTTTTTCCAGTGATCATCGTCCAAATCTGATCACAACTTCTGACATGAACGTCGGGTACACAACCGATCATACTGTCATAGGCTCACTGGCGGATATAGCCCACCGGTTTGGGGGGGGGGGCAACTTTCGGTTTTCGGCGTCAGCCCATCCCCTCCCCCTCCCCCAGTGGCGTACCTAGGAATTTCATCAGGGAGGGGCCGAACGGATTTGGAGGGTGCCCATTCTCCCACTATTTTTGGTTAAAAGCACCGGATGTCGAGCACAATTTGGCAAAGGAGCCCATTTTTTAAAAGTAATAATTAAAATAAAAATAAAATAATAATTGACGACATAATTTCCTGTGTAGGGGCTCCAGCCTACCTCCACCGTTTCTATGTTACCGGATTTTAGTTCTTGTTTACCAAAACGTTCACGTTCACGTTCAACGTCTTGTACCATGTCAACGTTCGTGCACGTGTACACACTGGCGGATCCGATTTTGTCAACTATTGCTGTAAGCAGAACTTGAGCAGCATGGAACCCTCGATGTGTGTCAGAATCTAGTATGCTACCATACTGGCTTCCAAACAATTATTTTTAGTAAAAAAATCCTTTAAAATCGGTGATTCTTTCCTCCAGACGCTATTTTCTACCTCGGCAAAGGTTACTGCATTATAATTTAGTTGACTTCTGTTGGTTTCGGGGGCCAAAAGACACTATAGCCCTTTTTAAGCGCTTCGGGGGGGGGGATGGCCGGAATGGCCTCTCCCTGGATCCGCCAGTGCATAGGCTCAACAATAAAGGAACCCGAATACGTTAGCAATAGGGAGCCCGGACATAGAAGAGGGTCCGGAATATGTAAGCAACATCCTTACTAGTTGGCTCCGACGAGGCATATTCTACCTCAATATATGACTGCATAATTCAGGTGAAGAGTAGGTCTTTCCTTTCTTTGTGGGAGTTTACGGATACATATATTAAAAGCACGCTTAATTTCAAGACATTGCAGCTCACAATAAATGAAGAGTCGCTACTTGATTCACCTGTAATGATAGCGCAGGGAGAAATGCTTCCATCTGCAGAACGAACGTTCTTTGGCGGTCTTTGTCCAAGTTTCCGTGGCATTAAATTAATCGTTTTTCCAAGATCTGTGCTCAAAATGGAACCTGATTTTCAGATCTTCTGAAATCACCTTGAAAACCATTCCGCTGAAGGCAGTTTTCATCGGACAAATAGGGAATCCAGAGTTAGGCTCGAACTCATTTGTTCAGCAAACAATTTTACCCACATAAATGAAGAATACATAGTCCTCTTGAATGGTGGCAATACATTCGATGGTTTTTGCGTTTGCTTTTTTAGTCGTCCCCCCCCCACCGAAAGAAAATAATGAACAAACTTTTGTGTGGAAACCATCACAGCTTTGCCAAATGTTATTTTATCTTACGGTGACGCCTCTTGTGGTTTGTGGTGATTTCGTTCAGCTCATTTTTCCAGCAAAACCTGTTGAGCCGCAATTGCATCGGTGTTGTTTCGGATGTTAGAAAATATCCGTGGCGAGAGATATGCCAATTGCATAAAGTATTTAAAGCTGTTGACGCAAATACGTAGTGTTCGTCGTCTGAGAGGTAGAATGGCGGGTGACAGAGTCCACTGTTCAAAGCAGTTATCAAATGGATCCAGATATCAATAATGTCTTTTCCCTCAGCTTCCAATTCCAATTTCATTTAAACATAGTTGACGTTTTGGCCTTGTGGTTTCGAGAAAATACATTTTCCACCTATATTAACCAACGAAGAAATGCGCATTCTGCGGTAGGTGTTGCTGTACACGTCCGTTCCTGTACATGTAGGTGTTGCTGTACCTTCATGCCCGTTCTCTCTGTGGCCTTAGCGTGGTTCAACTTTAACTGTTAATTCTCTCCGTGACCTTAGCTTCAGCTTCAGCTGTCCATTCTCTCGGTGACCTAAGCGTGGCTTTACCTTCAGCTACATGTAGTGACACCATTGGTATGATTACAGATTGGGAAACGCCTCGGTTTCCCGAGCAGCCGATTCTACAATGCAACGCTTCAGTTGGTCGAGAAACGGTTAGTGTCAGTAGCTTCCTTGTCAGCTGCGCTCTCATTTTGTTCCTTAGTAATTCCTGTTGAATCATGTGTGTGTTTTGAGCTATGAATACTAATTGGCAAACTAAGCAAGGCATGTTTGCTAGCTATGGTCAGACGAACGTTTTTTAGCCAGGTACAGACAATATTGGAGATATTACAATGCTCGGGCATATGTTCTCAATTTGACACTCCTGGTACGAGCAGTGTGGAATTTGGACATGGGTAGTTCCAACCTTATCCCCGTATGGACGAGCCAACGTGTGAATATGATGCTGATGATCGGACTTAATTTTTTTCTCTAGCTTTCAAATCAACGTGCTTTTTTAATTGCTATTGCGAGCTTACTCAGGGCGCGAAACATTTAATATTTCACGCTCAGACTCGGATACCTTAGCATTCATTATCCTCGTATAGTGATCGATTTCAATGTTTCAAAAATCAGCTTCTCGGTACAAAAAAAACTAGTGACTCCTTGCTCTTAACAAGCAGTAGTGCAAGGAGTTGTTCCACAAGTTAGCCTGAGTGAAGAGCATGTATGTTGTAGTGCTTCTGAACCATATGGCTCACTATAACGGTCAATATGTTGCATTATATCGCAAAGTTAACGGAGGTTGTGCCTGCCAGCTTCGTACCAGACAACCACGTACGTGGCCCGTGCATTTTTGTCACCTATATCTTCATTGGTGTACTTTGCGTCGTGTCGTACTTACGTCGTACTTATGTCGTACTTACTTACATATTAGTGTACTTACGTGTTGGTTGCGACTCACTGGGTGGCGTGGTCTAATTCGAGTGCCGCTGAGTTCAGTGAGTAGGCTGTTGGACAGTCAGGTTCAAGGACCCGCTCGCCATCTGTGCGAGTGGAAAACATGATTTGGTGGTGAAAAGGGAACGTCTCACCTCTCAGGTTAGATGCGAGAAATGGTGTTTATGATGAACACATGTTTCATAAACATGATTCAAGAAAGAATTTACAGAGTAATGCATGAGAATACAACTAAACGAAGCGGTCTTGAAATGGAACAGTGTGGATATTTCCGATGAATTAAAATAAGACACCTCCACGTGCCCGTAGCTGAACTCGATGCTTCTGCGTAGACCTTTATTATTCCTCCCAGCGCATCATGGAGTAGGGATGGAAGGTCGAGACTTATTCACAGGGATTTAAAAAAACGGTTTCGAATAAACACATACTTCCTGAGGCTAGTGCCAAGGAAACGCAACAGGCAGCCGTAGGAGCAACACGGGAGTTAGATACCTTCTGAGGCCAGTGCCAAGGAAACGCAGCGGGCAACCGCAGGATCAACACTCGTTCTCAGCTCGGATGTATAGTTGAGACACGTCATAACCAAGCAGCGGATTCCATATCACATTCTTCTTCTTTTCCGGTATGCATACCGAACACGAAATGAGCCACTGAAAAGGTTTTAATTAATATAAAAAGCATCCTTATTACGGAACTGGACCAATATAGTCCGAAACGTAGGTAAGTTGTGACCATAGCATTATGGTCTCAGATCTCTTATCGTAGTTTAGGGTGAATCATGTACCACAGACACATATATTGAAACCGAAGAATTGTTTTACACTGGCAGGCATTGCATTATTCATGCCCAGTTGTATACACACGCAAAAAAAAACACACACACATATATATTTACTATATATATATATATATATATATATATATATATATATATATATATATATATATATATATATATATATATATATATTATAGACATAATGTCAATCAGCATTAGTCCTCTTTGTTGAACAAAGTGAAATACACTTTCCATAGTCGAAGTTATATTTTAATCTAGAAGCAAGTCGAATTGCATTATACAGCGTATGGGCTCTAAAAGCGTGCCTTTCTTTCGTAAATGGAAGTGGAAACAGTTTTGCCCTCGATTTTCATGATGACGGTAATGAGCAAGTAATAAGGGAAATTCTTCGTCACATTTATGTGAATAGTATCATCCATCAATACCGTCTCTGCATCATCCCCAATATTTAAGACTCGCTTTCCATACCGCCACTCCATTGTTGCATTGCTCAACCGGTCCGACTATCTGGCCGATCATATTCTCTCCCGCGTATTGTAGTGCAAGCACTGAATGAGTAAGTATTGGTGGTATTTTCCACTTCTGAAGGGAACAGCACGTCGCTTCCTTTCCATTGCAGAACGACAGTTTGGCCCGGGGGAAGGAAAATGAACTGATCGCTGTCTGCGCAAGGCGATACAAAAGCGGAACTAAGCTAAAAGTGTGTTGCTTGTTATCTACGGAAACTTGAATTACCCTAGCGTTGTGACGCTCTATCGCAAAACAGAGGTACTTAGAACAATCCTATGCATACACACATGCAGTCCGAAATATCGTAGATGGGCGTCTCCCCTTGACAACTATGTCCCGTCAATACGCGTCTCCGGTTGGTGAGTACCTCACATCGAGATGCATGGGCGCAACATGACCTTTGCAGTCGACGTGCCCCTAAACACCAATCCACCACCACCACCACATTGAGATGCATGTTTCCTGTTGACGATTGTCTCCCGTCAATTGGCGTCTCCAGATCATGTTCGTCTACCATCAATTGGCGTCTCCCTTGATGATTGTCTCCCGTCAATGGGTGTCTCTAGCTGGTGATTGTCCCCCATCAATGGGGTCTCCTGTTGACGAATACCTCCTGGTGTGGCAGAACGTTTCTCTCGGTGAATGGTTAATGTCGTCCCGGTGAAGGGTTAATGTCGTCACCAGATACTGGTGGAGCAGGTTCTCTTCAGCTGACCCTTGACCTCGCCCCCCCCACCCCACCTCCTCCACTGCCGGATGACGTCTGCAGGCATCGGTGCAGGCCATGACCTCTGCCGTCCATCGCAGCGAGCCTGAGAGGTACGGCCCGGGTGTGCGGCTCCTGTCGCTCTCCACGTCAGCGCCGAGGTCGTGCGGTGCCGACCTGTTCTCGTGGGTCACCTCGGGCGTCAACAATCGCATCCTGGGCCACGTGGACGTGCTGCCAGAACGGTTCAGCTTCCGCTCCGACCCGGCGCTTCTCATCACGGTGAGTACGAGGCGAAAACGCCACACAGACGGCTGAGAGCCTGCGCCACGCTGTGTGCTCGCGACTCTGCCACGCTCCAGCAATATATCGAAATTTGGGTGTGTTAGACGTGGGCTACAGTGAGTTAGACTGAATGCAACAACAGTCCATATGATAAACGCAGCTGGAGCGTTCGAGGCAAGCCACCTTAAATGGAATGAGTGGTCTTCTTTTAAAAAAGGCATCCTTAAGATATAGGTGTGATGCTTTGTCCAAACCAGCTGAAATTTATTCGGTTGAAAACGACTTCAATTTGACAGATACATCCTCCCATCTTTCTCTTCCACTTCCATTTGCCTTATAATCAATTTGTGATCACAATTTGGACCTAAAGCGATATTTAAGCACAGTTTGAAGACAACGCCTGCTTTAGCATTGAGCTGTGCTTAAAATCGAATTATCTCCCAGACATCTTAAGAGGTAGCTAGAAAGGTGCTTCGTAAGTTACTTCGTAAGTTGTTAATACTTGTTTGGTAAGTTGCTTCGTACGCTAACTATCACGAGCGTGATGTTGTCAGTTTTCTATGACCAACATAACTCTAAATAAGCTAAACCATTTCCGGTCAGATCCTCACACCCCATCTCGGGGGTCCTTTTATGGCCCCTCTAATTTCCAAACTAAGCTTTGCACGAAAAGTAAAGTGGTGTCATCGGAAAGCGTTCGACGAGTAAGGTCCAACACCACCCCAAACATTATATCCCCAAAAGTGACGTCACTAGGGGTTCTATGTAATCAAGACCGACATCATGTTTTTGGCCCTGAGGAGTTCATTTGGGGGAGATTTTAACAGACAAACATTATTTGGAATCAGAAAACGAAGGCGAAATCGACTAGGGCCTTACATTGTGTCCACCCAAAAATAATCGTTTTAATTTATGAAATTTTCAAAATGTTGAGTTCAATTTTCATTCATGTGTATTTTTATAATGAGTAGAACGAACCGCAAAACGTTGCTTTAAGTTAACTTTCCCTTTAAAAAATGTTTACTTTAACCAGGATATTCGATTTTAACCATAATGGACAAATATGCAAAACAAAGACGTCATCAAAAACGAACAATATCTGATATTCCTCTGGTGCGTTTCGTTGAATCCCTAAAGATAAGCAAACACCCAATGTTGCATTCAAATATCTTCATCTGTTAAAGCGTGACGACTGGTTGAGCTTTTCTTCGAGGTGACCTCAATTGACCTTGAATAACTCTTTGACCAGAGACGACCTGACTTCAAACTTTTCACACAACGTGCCAAATTGATGTGGGAAAAGGTATGACAAATTTTGGCGCGCTGATTTTCACATTCGCGTTCTCATGACGATGAATGCATGTGTGGTCGTCTGTAAAATATGGTTGGAACATTTCACAGCTACGCACTGACCGTGTCAAATGGGAGGGCAGTTCTAGTGATACAAAAACCATCGCTACTCGAAACAAGTACGAATTGTATCAAAATGCAAACCTGCATTTCGTGCCTGATCCTTGAATACGAGTGTTCCTTGTGGGTGTATTCTTTTCATGTTTAATCTGGTTACTACTGGAAAGTGCCCTTCCCCCGCTGGATTAAGCGACGAAAACAAACTTGCTGCTTTGTGTATTTTTTATGTTTTAAAGTTATGGTTCTGTGATCGTTCCTGTACCTCGCTGTTCGCTTTCGCCAGTTTTGATAAGATTTGGAAGATGATTGACGAAGATGCTGGGAATTCTAGTTAGAGAGCTATATCGGCTGTCTGTGAGTGGTCAACCGCGAAGAGATCTAGTCCGGGCTTTTCTCGACTATCTGTGGGTGCCGGAGACCCAGTGAGGGGCTTATCCCGACTATCTGTGGGTGCCGGCAATCCAGTGAGGGGCTTATCCCGACTGTCTGTGGTGCAGGGGATCCAGTGAGGGGCTTATCCAGACTGTCTGTGGGTGCCGGGAATCCAGTGAGGGGCTTATCCGGACTGTCTGTGGGTGCCAGGGATCCAGTGAGGGGCTTATCCCGACTGGTCTGTGGGTGCCGGGGATCCAGTGAGGGCTTATCCCGACTGTCTGTGGGTGCCGGGGATCCAGTCAGGGGCTTATCCCGACTATCTGTGGGTGCCGGGATCCTGTCAGGGGATTTATATCGATTGTCTGCGAATGCTGGTCTGCTGGGAGATACGGTCAGGGGGCGTATTTCGACTGTCTGTCGGTGCCGGGGATTCGGTCAGGGGCGTATTTGGACTGTCGGTGCCGGGGATTCATCCGGTCATCAGAGACGTATTTCGACCATGTCTGTCGGTACCGGGGATCCAGTGAGGTTGTCTGTCAGTGACAGCTTTCACATTTGTTTTGATTTCGCTTTTGCTGCATCTTAAGCCAACGAATTTGGCTTCGGAAATGACTGTTTGTGTGAAATATCATGGGGAGTTTCAGTTTCAATCTGGCAGGTTAGCTGCCATAAAGCTTAGCTGGACTGTGTGGTAACTGAAATAAAACATGCCCCGTTGTTGGTATAATGTTCTTTCCCACGTTGAGACTCATGTTCATGTTTCTTTGCTCATGCCGTTCTGCTGTTTTACTTTGTTTCGTTCTTATGTTCATTTCGTTCGCGTGGCTTTAGCTTAGCACATCTATATGTCGCCACGTTCTTCACCAAAAAGAGGTCGATACCGACGCTTCCTACAAATACTAGTGTATCAATTGTGAGTTTCAACCACCTGGGCCAAGGATTATTTGTTTTTTCCAACTAAACGTTCATGACTTGTCTTCGTGTACCTCAAGAGTCTGACGAAGATCTCCAACACCAGCGTGACAAAGAGTGACCCGTCAGCTCAGTTCACGTGCCGAGTTGTCGGCTCAGAGAACACCGAAGTCCAGTGGTACAAGGACGGCGTATTGATCAACGTGACGCGGGCATCCAAACTGAGGTCAGTAGGTGTCAGCAGGTCCATCAGCAGGTCCGTCAACAGGTCCGTCAGCAGGTCCGTCAGCAGGTCCGTCTATCTGCGGCGCGACCAGGCATACCAGGCGGAACCGGCTGAGGCCAGTCTTGCTTCAAGAATTGTCCGTTCAAGAGGGTGGTTGTTGTTGTCTGTACCCTTGAGACTACATGCGACGAAATTAGTTTTTCTCCCCTCTCCCATTCAGAACAATCTGTAGCTTTCCTCTGCTATCACAATTGTTTGCCTTCGCTTGTTTCTTGGCGTTTTCCCATCGCGGATGCTCACATGTGTTTTGTGTTTATTTGTTGTCGTATACTTCTCGTGGTGCCAGAACACGGCCATTGGTTGCTGAACTTTGATTCATGGCTGCTTTTGTTTTATTGCGCATTTCACAGTCCGAGATAAATTTTCATTTACTACTCGAGTCACAAGCGCAATCACGTATCTAAACCGCAGGACAAAACATTCATGGCGATATTGGATGCAAAACCAGCGGTGTATGCAAAACGCAATACGCAACATGAAATGATAAGTTACGATGCTTGAAGAAGTCACGATTAAATCCATCTACGTATGGAATTTACATTGCACTTCAGAAATATGCGCTCCTTCATGGCAAGCGAACTTCCCTCGTCGGGCTAAACTGATTGGCTGGAAGAAACTAGGGATTCGAAGAGTTGAAGGTCACGCTTCCCCATTCAAGAAGCCGCGTGATGACTGCTGTCTGATGCCCCAGGCACTGATGTACGGTGTGCCGGGCAACTATATACCATCTATAGCTGGTGTCTCATCATCTCACTCACCACATGCGGCATATCAACCGCCAGCACATACACCCGCAGCACATGCCAACCGGCAGCACGTACCAACCGGCAGCACATACCAATCCGGAGCACATACCAACCGGAGCAC